>LXHY01000057.1:0-35594 GCA_002093855.1 Fusarium praegraminearum
TGCATGTGGACGAAAGGGCCACCATTATTTCAACTACACCACACCCGCCGGGAGCCAGCGGTGCACCGCGTGCGAGTGCCCCCTCGAGCATTTCCTGTGTTCTGCATGTGGACGAAAGGGCCACAACTTCTTTAACTGCACCACATCCGCCGGGGGCCAGTGGTGCACAAAGTGCGAGACGCCTGGACACACAATTCCGATGTCCTCGATCAACTTTAACCACTGCCGCTTTCTTCCCGACTGGAACTTGCGGCAATTGTGCAAAACGCGATCACATCTGGCGACTACCCCCTCGAGCATTTTATGTGCTCTGCATGTGGACGAAAGGGCTACCGCGTCTTCATGCCCACCGGGAGCCTCACAACACGCCTCGGAGCGCAAGAAAACAGGCTGTTGAGAGCATAAGAAATGAGAGAGGTGGGTCATTTATGATATATTAGACCAAACGTTTAGGAAATTTATTTTTATTATCATAAAACCTTGATGCTAACTTCTCTGATCCCCTAGGTACATTGAATCCAGGTACGCATACATACCTACGTGCGTGTGTGTAGCAAACTCCCAAGTCTTCTCGTCGCACTTGTTTGGTGGAAGGCCAGCGTTACTCTCGAAAACAGGCGAGGTATTTGCTGTATTCATTTCAACAAGCCTGTCGGTTCCAAAATGCAGGCTGGGACTTCGTACTGGCTGGCTTGGAGCTCATGCAGTAAAATTGGCGGGTTTGGGACGCGGTGGTAGATGGAAGGCAGGAAGACCGAAGGATACAGCAAGCTTAGCGTACTTGAACTTTATGATATAGATATATTGACTTTCACCTTCAAATTCTTGCGGACAGCGCCTTGATCAATGATCATAGACAGTTATAACTTCGTCGAAACCTTGAGGAAAACAAATCCGTTGGCTTGACCCCAAGAAGGACAGTTACAAGAGTCTCGCCTTGTCCGCCCCGAATACTTCCCATGTGAATAGCAAAGTTCGCAGTTGTGTGTGTGTGTGTGTGTGTGTGTGTGTGTGTGTGTGTGGGTATGTTGATGTTACAGACTCGCCATTCATTAACAACGACTATACAACGGTGAAACGCATAATGCAAATCAGAATACAGAATTCATGTTGAAAATAAAGTCCGTCGGGGTTTTTCAAGTGCCAATTAGCCAACAAGATTCCTATGAGCGCGTTTGTGCCCAGCCCCTTTTCAGGTAGCTCAAGTATGAAAAAGGTCAACAGAAGGACGACAGCTTGAATAAAGAATGATAGACAGAGTTTCTTTGCATTGTTTGCTTTTTTTGCATTGTTTGCATTGTTTGAGAAAAGAAAACTAATTTATAAATCTTAACAAAGGTGATATATCTACCTTGTGGGTTCATCAAAGAACCTCGTTCTCCCCATAACTTCCATTCTAAACCGTTTCCTACACAGTTTGATTGCCTGTTTTCACCTGCAGGCTCTTATCGTGTTCTTTGGCCCATCCCTTACTTCCTAATCCATTGCCTCGTGATACGGGTCTTTCTCATCTTGCGTTGAAGCTGGAAGATTCCATACATGAGAGCCTCACTTGTAGGAGGGCATCCCGGGACGTACACATCAACGGGCACCACTCGGTCGCAGCTCCGTTTGGTTAGTTTTGGGGTCTATAGCATGTTGGGATGATGGGGGGCTTACCCTCGGACAACGGCGTAGCTGTAGTGGTAGTAACCACCACCATTAGCACAAGAACCCATGGAAATGACCCATCGAGGCTCAGGCATTTGATCGTAGACCTGTCGAAGAGCAGGGGCCATCTTGTTGGTAAGAGTGCCTGCAACAATCATGACATCGGACTGTCGGGGTGAGGCACGGAAAATGATACCGAGACGATCCTGATCGTAACGGGGTGTGGAAAGATGCATCATTTCGACGGCACAGCAGGCCAGACCGAAGGTCATAGGCCAGAGTGAGGACTGACGAGCCCAGTTGGTTACAGCATCAAGCGTGGTACTGTGAGTGTATGTGTTAGCCTCATGTATGGGACGGCTGGCTTTTTCGAGCCACAGCAAGGGTTTATGACGTAGGTACGTACAGAGCGTATTGAAGAGCGCCCTTGGGAGGAATCTCGCTGGGCAGAGGAACCTCTCGGCGAACGTTGCCTACACCAGTGGCTGATTGGGTCTGGAGGGCGCTCGCATCGCGGCGAGAATTGGTCGTGAAGGCGGCAGCAGCGGTTCGGAAAGGAATGACGGTGGTCGTAGGCCTGGCTAGAGTATCGAGTATCGTTAGCGAGGCATGTTGATATTGCGATGGCCATGTTCGAAGTCCGAGTTATAAAAACCCGCCAGGCCGGAGCTGTCTAGAACACCCACCTCGGAGGGCCATTGAGGCCGCGGATCGCGTAGAGGAAAGCATCGTGGGTGATAGAATGATTCGGCAGACGAGGTTACCTCGATTGCACGATATCAGAGGAGGCGAAGAGGGGAGATTGGCGCGGACGTGGTCGACGGCGTTGGCGGAGCGAAGCTTTCTTGGTTGACGTTTTGGATGATTCGCCTCTTTGCTTGCCGAAGTGGAATAAGGCGATTCTGATTGGCTGGTGGTGCTTGGATAGCGGCCCGCGGATTAGCCGGGTGTGGGGATGAATATCTGGTGATAACTTCGATTTCAAGAGAATAAATACCAGATAAATGATCCAGAGGGTAATTCCTGAATGTGAATGAGTAAAATTCGAAGACTGTCGAATTGAAACTTTTGTATTACAAGCTTCACTATGGGTGATTCGCCTCAGACTAGACCATCACGGGGTTCAAAAGGCTCTACGCTCAAAGTCCATGACGTTCATATTGTCTCTAGAGAGCGAGTAGGCCAGCAGACAGCAATTTTCTAATTGGAAGATTTTCCTAGCTTCGGGTTATTTAAATCTAGTGGCGAATGTCTTCCATCTCCAGACTCCATGGATCAGGGTCCTCAATTGCAGATGTATCGCGCTTTAGTGGTATGTGGGTGCAAAAAATAGACAGCATAACAACTTGTAAGTGGCATAAGACGAGTTAATCACATTTCGTCTCTTATGCCATTCACAGTCGTGTTTCGATGCTCTAAGGATTGTGCAGTATAATTTTACTTTGCTATACTACATCAAAATGACAACCCATTTTCTGGGAATGTCATGTTTCTCAACATCCACCAGTATTTAAGATGAGTTTGTGTACAAGGGAAACCTGAAGCCTAGCTGGCAGGATGGTTTTGCTGTCGATATGACATGTGTCTGGAAAATTGAGGAAAAGCATGGAGAAAACTCTCAAGTCTTTTTGCCAGTGTGGTCGACGATTGGTCAAAACTCAGATCAATTTGTTGTTCAAAGCATGCACTGAAGATGCTAATCATCAGGTTCATAACAGAATATCAAACATACTTCATTTTACAATAGCCTGGTGTGCTTCGCACTTGGTCTTATGGTTATCTCTAGTTCGCAGACACGTTTTCCCCTAGAAACGTCTAATCAATCGCGACATGTTGACTAACGATCTTGTAGATCTTCCCCAGAGTCTGCGGCCCCTTACAGAAAAGGGGCAGTTAATTGACTAGCTTCATTTAAAGCCGTTAAAGTCAACGTGTGGTTGGCTCTACTACCCCCTGTAAGAAACACATACGACAGGCTTTAACAGCGTTTGTAAATGAGTTGATTTAGGTTACTGACAGGCACAGACTAAGAAGCAGGGGTTGTGGTGGTGGTTTGCTTCGGAACCGGGGATAATTAGCTGCAGCTTCAATCACAGGTCGGTTATGCACAGATATTCTGGCACAGTCGCAGTTGGTTATAAGATGGCCAATTGAATGAGAATGCTTAATCGATCCTTGGGGATTCGTGGATCTTGTTCTGCGTGGGTTTCATACTGTAAAATGCTTGCACTCGGTTGCTGTTCGCTTTGGCCACTGACCAAGGGTTCATCGAACGGGGATGTGACAAGCGACTCTGTGCTATTCGCGGTCGACCGTAATGACCGTGGGCGGTTTACATCGATAATTAAAATCCGAATGCCTTGACCCCTGGACGAGGCCTTCAAGTCACGCTTTCGGATTTAATAACCGGCTCTTGCAGGGATTGTGGTTGTTTCTATCAAAAATGAAAGACATTTGTGGTTACGTTTACAAACTGTTAGCCATCATGTCACTTTCTGTATGCAAATGGATAAAGGTCAGCCACGGGGGCGCCAACGCAAGGCTAGACGCAGCTAGTTTTTGATATGCATACAGAGCCATGCAGTCCTTAAAGATGCCAAGTTTAAGGTGATGCTATCCGAAAACCAAACTAGGTAGGTATCGTTTGATTGATACGGTAGCACTTCAGGGCTAAAGCTACGGCAATAAAGGGACCAGAGTTATGAGCGAGAGACAGTTCTTTAGTAGTGACATAAATAGCATTCCATCTCCATCCAAAGCAGTGGACCGACTCACTATTATCACTAACAAGATGCCAAGCCACCCCGCTAAGGTCTGGATGCGGGCAGAGCAGTAGTTGCCGTTCTGAGACCTGTTCCCCCTTTCTAGCTGCATTTTACAGCTTCGTAACCTCCTACGGCAAGTGGGTGGCTTTTGGAGATGGATGGTGCAACCTTAGAACAGACTTCAAATGGCCATTAAGTTGGTAGCGAATAAACCATATATTGAAACGCTGAATTAGAGCTCAAGTACCTGTGCAAATAAGCCTCTCTCTCTATTATCATCGAATCCTTCCATATTAGCACCCTGGCACCATGGTACGACAACTCCCCTGAAGTAAGCCGTACCCCAGCATAATGCATCTCCATAAGACTGAACCTCACAAGGGCACCAACCAACACAAAGGATTTCAAGCTAATATTTAGCTTCCAGACTCCAGGTTGTAGTCTTTCCGCGAATAGCCTGGATATTTCTGCTACTCCATTCGAATGGGTGCTTATTACGTACCTTGGCATGTTGCAACTGTGATCGCGCGTTATGAATCTTCTTTTAAAATAGATGTCTCATTCGAATCCAGTTGAAAGCGCATTCTTGTTAGCAACTAAATTCTATCTGTTCCTTCCTTCCCTTGTAAGTTCATACACTTGCATGTGGCCCGCAAAATCAATCTTCAAGTGCGACTTCTCCACGCTACAACGCCTCCTCCTCCCCTCCACTCAAGGGCCAGAAGGCCAGGTCTTGACTTCCCGGCGCTTTCCACTTTCCACCTCGACTCGACTCGACTCGACTCGACAGGGCAGGGCAGGTACTTGTCAAGGAACTCCTTCCTGTCCACTTCCACCTGACTGTTCTCAACACCACATTCTCAACTTGTCACTTTTTACTTTGCTCTCGTAATCATACCATTTCCTTGTTTTTCTCTTCTTCGTCTTTTATCCAAATTTTCCTCTGCCTGCCGTATCCTACTCCGGCTTTCCATTGCGTCGCTGCTACCATATCCACTACGACCCGCCGAATCCCTACCGAGACCAACCTCGAACGTCTCCTCTCCGGCGCATATCCAAGGAACATCTCGCTCAATAATGCCCTTGTACATCGCTCTTTGAGCTTACGGTCATCCATCGATGCTTCGTTCGCCCACTCTCCCGAGGCGCGCATAAATCTCCGACTCCTCCGCCGCCTCCGTCACCTTACATCATAACCGTCACCATGATGTGGCCTGGATTCAAACAATGGCTATCGAATTGGCCTTCTCGACTAGTCTTCCGCTACCTCAGTACTCTATTTCTCATATGTTTCGCGATCACCAATTACATATTATGGACCAGCAGTCAAGGCTGGGATGTCACCGAACCGAAAGGTCCCGTCACTATGGGCCCAAAACATCCAATTAAGAAGCTCATGGCCGATGCCCGCGCCCGTCATGAGAGCCTTCTTTCGAAACGAAGCTACGATCTATATGACGCCTCTGAGCGGTATCGCTCTCGCCGGGGACGTCACCCCCCACCGGGCTTCGATAAATGGGTTGAGGCTGCTATTGCTTCGAAGAGCATTATTGTGGAGGACTATTTCGATCGCATATACAAGGACTTGTCTCCTTTCTGGGCGCTCGATGCTCATACGCTTGCTAGGCGCGCATCTGCTTGGCACTGGGTTGTCAAAGTTCGCAACGGCGAGGCTACCGGCGTTGGTGACACAACGGATCGTGTGCCGTGGCTGACGTTATGGACCGATCTTGTGGCGGAGTTCGCAAAGGATTTGCCCGACGTCGACATGCCAATCAATTATATGGACGAGCCCCGACTTCTGGTCCCTTTCGAAGACTTGTCAAAGCTCGTCGAACAAGAGCGCGGCAACCGACGCATAGCTCCCATGAGGGAAGTGTTTACAAAATTCAAGAGCCTTTCCAAACTCGACGACGAAAAACCTCAGCCGTACGACCCTTACTGGCACAATAGCTCAGCTAATTATTGGGAGCTTGCGCGTGTGACGTGTGACCCCAATACTCCGTCGCGCAATGTCCAACAAGTCTCAGACTTTAAAGCTCCTGTCGAGTACCCGTCAAACTGGAGCCCCGAATATGCGTACAGAGGGTATATCAAGAACTGGACCGCCTCCCAAGACCCTTGCCTCCAGCCACATCTACGTCAGATGCACGGGAGTTTTGTCGCCCCCCTCAGCTTGTCAACTTCTACCGAATTGATCCCATTGTTCGGCGGATCCAAGCTCCCTATGAATAACGAGATTTTGATTCCTGGTGCCATGTACCTCACTGCGGATGAGTTCTATTCTGGAGGAGACAAGATGGGCCCAGCATGGCATGCCAAGAAAACAGGCATTGTGTGGAGGGGCGATGCGTCTGGCGGCGAGCCAAGGCCTGACGTTTGGCACCGCTTCCACCGTCACCGTCTTATGCAGATGCTTAACGGATCATATGTCGACAGTGTCGAGCATCAAGGCGTCAAACCGAAAACGTTCCAACTACCGAACCCTGACCACTACAATAGCACTCATCGCGCTACCAATACCCTTGGCCAGTGGTTGAAGGACATCTCTGATTGCGGCTTCAAGCGACTTCTATGTGAAAAGGTTGGCTGCGAGCAGTTTTCTCCTTACTACCGCGAACTCAAACATATGCCTATGAAAGAGCAGTACGCGTTCAAGTTTCTCCCTGATACCGATGGCAACTCATTTAGCGCCCGCTTCCGAGGGTTTCTGCGCTCTTCGAGTATGCCTCTTAAAGCTACGATCTATGCTGAATGGCATGATGATCGTCTTACTCCATGGGTTCACTTTGTGCCCTTTGACAATACTTTCCAGGACCTCTACCCCATCCTCGAATTCTTCACAGATGAAGAAGCTGGTGGAGATACCGCAGCCCGATTCATTGCAGAGAAGGGCAGAGACTGGGCGAGCCAGGTCCTGCGTCGTGAAGACATGCGCCTCTATACTTGGCGCTTGTTGCTGGAGTGGGCTCGTGTGTGCGATGAGGACCGCGAGAAACTAGGGTTTATAAGAGATCTTGTGGAACCTAGGAAGGACTCTATACGGCGGTACTCATACTGAGATCAACAGTACCCGTTTACTACACCACCTAATCCTTTGCGGGGTAGGATGGTCCCTGGTGCGTATGTATATAACTAATATTCACGGCCTGGCGTTCCGGAGTTGGATTATTTGCCGATAGAAGAGCGGATGTTTGACATAATGTGGAGGGCATATAGCACGCTCAGACACTTGATTGTTTTGAGGCATTTATGTTTTGGGAGATAAAAGTCACGTCACAAAGGATACCTCACACCCAAAGAGGCTGATTCATCGAGAGAGAGAAATGAGAAAGAGACGAAACAGAAGGGACGCTCTCGTTGTTGGTTCTCGTATGTAAAAGCTTAGGCTAATTCGCCATGATAATAAATAAAACTACCAAATCTTGTCACAATACATGTCTTCATACCATTACTGATTGCATAGAACACCATGTGAAGGATGAACCAAAGAATCGCGGAGCCATGTCGTCGGTCGTCATTTCATCCACATTACTGTATATATAATATATATGCTCGGTCTCAACATTGTACCAAGAGTACTTTGCCGCAACACACCCATGATGAACCAACGCCAAAGAGTATTGCAATATGCATATTCAAGCTTGCATGCCAGGGTCAAGATTTCGTCTCTTCTTCTCATAGTTGTAAATTTGTCACAGGTTCCCGCGCCGGTTGACCCTTCAGATGCGCAGCTGACCCTTTGAAAAGGCTTTGCCAGATGAAGGCTTCACTCAGGAGCAGCTCAATATCTTTTTCTGTCCAGCCCTTGGTGGGAAGGCTCTGGAGGAACATCATGATCTCTTGGAAATCCATGTCGAGGAGCTTATCGGACCATTTCACAAGAAAGGCCGCACACACGTACAAATGGAATTCAGAGAAACCCTGCTCTTCGGCCTGGTAGATTGGTTAGATTTATCAAGTGTTTGGTGATAAGGGGATAACAAACCAAATAAGTGTCCCACATTCGAATAGTGTTTTTGACACTGAATTCTCGCATCAAGAGACAATTCATCCAACGGAAACTGAATTGGATGAACTCAATGCCCTCCTGCTCCAAATGCTTTGATAAATTGGCATCTATACGTGCTGTCAAGTCGCGCAGCGCAGTAACCTGTCGCTGGATACCTGGTTGTGCCACGATGTAGTGGTCCTGAATGCCATCGAGCAGCTTTGTAAGACACCAGAAAGAATCGGCTTCGACTGCATCCAATACAGACTTGGGTAGTTGTCCCGGGTCCATTCCTGATTCGATATCTGGGTCTCCGATATAAATGCCAAGAAACACTTGCCAGAACGGCGTAACAAGGTCGTTAATACCCTGAACATAACCACTTGCTGGGTGTCGCACAGCCCACAGATACAGAATACGCTCAAGTGACCGTTGCGTGGCTTCGTAGCTGTACAGCTCGATATGCGGGTTGGTCCGGGGTACATCGATGCTGATTTGGTGCCAGATGGCCTCATCCAGGCCTCGGGTTCGGCCTGTGGAGGCTGTGTTTGTCGATGTGGTTGTAGGACCTCCTCCTCTCTCGAAAGCCTGACGAACACCATCCAAGTATTCTTTTCGCTTCCTCTCCAAAGTGGCAACCCGGCGCTCGCTGTTCGCGGGAAGATAACTCAGCAGCAGTTGCCAGGTGATGGCACGAACCTCTTGCGGCACACCAGACCAGGCGAGTTGCCTCAAGTCGGGCAACGAGATGGTAGAAGCTTGCAGGAGCTTTTTGAACTTGTTTATACGTGTGATTCGAGAATTAATAGCATCGGTTTCTTTAGGTGTGGCGTTGGCTGGTACGGTAGGGTAGTTGATTAGGTGTAAAGCATTGGCGGGGTCTTATTCCATTGTCAGTATTATGCGAGAAGCGCGCTGGGGTGCGAGGGGCAAACCTTTTAGAATCTCCTTATACTGCGGTCGAAGTATCTTGCCCTCGCTCTTCTTGGGCATGGGATAGGTGGGCGCAGGTCGTTCGATAGCGATATCGGCGCTATTTGAGTATCGCCTCGTCAGGAAGGCATTGGAGGGCCCCTCGGTTGATGGCGACAGTGTACTCGACTCGGCCCTGTTCTGTGTAGCAATGCGCCGCGTCCTTCTCTTTGTATTCGACAGGCTTGGCAAACCAAAATCATCGCCGTCATCATCCTCATAGCCCATCATTTCGTCTTCATCCGCCTTCCAGTCATCGTTCGTGTTGGATAGGAAGTTTATGTAACTCTTGTAAGGAGGGGAACCCCTCTTCCCTGGCGTCGCCTTAACCGGAGGAGAGGCTTCTTGAATTCGAATCTTGGTTGAAGAGGAGGAGGGAGGTGTTCTAGGACGAGAGGAGTTGGAAGAGTTCCTGGTAAAACGAGTCAGTGACGATTGTCCCCTCATGATCACACATATTCCCCACTTACAAGGAATCGAATTTCAGCATGTCTGCATGGGAATATGCAGCGCCAACAATGAGACCAGATCCATGGCCTGTGGGTGACGTGACATTTCTCTTTGACGTTGAGCTAAGACTGTCTCGTGGTGGCGGTCTCCAAAAAGGTGATGCGGAACTAGTTGGACAAGCTTCAGCAGGCGAACTCATAGAATGCGAAAGGCCAAGACAAATAATACATACTCTGACCGATCTGTTCAACAGCAATTGGACTTGTATTAGCAAGAAGTCGTCATGTTTTAAGCTCCTTTCTGGACATACCAACTTGGACCATCTCCTGCGGCAGTGGGGCTGTTAGCAAAGGCGGGCGGCCATTACGTCGAGTCTCGTGAGCCATGAGAGCTTCGACGGAGATAGTCAGGACTTACAGATTGCGCGGGCTTCTTGCCGCTTCCAGAAGATGACCACATGGTTCGATGACGAGAAGTGAGGCCGTTGACAAGAGGCCTGGGACGTCTTTTACATGCTGCGATGTAACGCGACGCTATGATGTTGTAAAGTGCAGGAAAGTCAGTAGGTTGGTTGGATTGGTATAGGTAGTCGATGGATCGATGAACAATAAGGAACGGGCTTAATTAGGCTGCCCTGGCTCGTCCACGAGATCACCCCGCAAACAGCGCTACCACAGCTTGGACAACAGCGGGTGCATAGTGGGGTTGTCCGCTAACTCGCCCATAACCCTGCCCGCGTCCGGCGGGCTAACCAGCGCCAGCCTGTCTGTGGCCTCAATACTACAAATCCAGGATAGATCCGCGCTTAAATCTTTGAGAACAATATCAACGCTGCAAGATGGTGGGAGGAGCTCGATCACCAACATAAGCTGTCTCTGTTAATCTGATATGCTTCTGAACATTAAAGAAAAGGGGTCTCAATTATGATGCTAAATTATGTGAACGATTGCGCTGTGTCCACTTTCATGGGCCATGCTTATAACATGAACTATAGGATAGGAAGTTCAGGAGAAGTATAATCAACTATCAAATCCCGCCAAGAAATTATAGATTACCTATCACAATAACAAATTCGTGACAGAATATCAATCACTGCTAAACCATCAATACCTCCTCTTTCTATTATTCAGAGGTCCAAGTGTTTTCACACTGCTCATTTGTTTTGCTCGATGCGCAGTCGTCTGATTGGTCGTTTCTGTGCTTAGTCACACATGTGGTTAACCTTTAGCTCCGCCAGTCGACAAAGTTACCTTCATGGTTCATTCAGTCGCCTCCTCTTCCATCTTTCTCTTTAAACACTTATTCTTGATCAATCAATCTCCATTTCCATTCTCGTGCATCACTCCTTCATCCCTTCCGTTTTCTCCCCGCACGACAGTGACTCACTGCTACCTCTAATTAACAAGCAGCGCGCATTCTCTGCGCATCTTCCCCTTCTCTATTTCTCAGGACCACGCGCCGCACCTCAGCCATCACCATGACCGAGCCCGAGAACTTCGACGACGATCTCTTCGCCGATCTGTAAGCTTGGGCTGTATAGGACGCTGAAAAGGCGCCCCGTAAACCTCTCGACATACTGACTTTTTGATAGCTACGACGATAACGATGCCCCAAAGCCCGCGCCTGCTGCCCCTGTTGCAGCTCCTGCAGCTCCCCCTGCCCCAGAGGTACAACCTCCTACTAACAACACCCACGACAACGACGACCACAATGCAGCATACCAACATCAAGAAGTAGGAGGTGATGAACACATGACTCAAGATCAAGATGACGACGACGACGATGTTGATTTCAATCTTGGCGGCGGCGGAGGAGGCTATGGTAGTCACACAGGCCAGGCTGGTATGCATGATGATGATCAAGCACCTCCCTACGGAACTGTCCACAAGGCAAGTGCCAAAGAAGATGGGTAAGTCTATATCATTCCTGCACTTTGTGATTTCTACCCCCTAAGTCCGCCCTGGAACAAATTTCGCATTTCGCTGTGTCTCCACGGCTTTGAATCGTGATGGCAACATGGTTGCCATGTAATAGTGGCTCTCGATTTAGCTTTGCATGCATCTCGGAAGGTGGCTGGCTAGAAAGGGTCGCGGTCAAATTGAGAGAAGAAGGTTCTGTCATCAGAGGCATTATACTGCAAAGATTCAAAACGGAGGATTTGCCATAATCTCAGCCAAGAGCAATGGGGACCAAGAGCTATGACCAGTTGAGACGAGTTTTTCGGCTACTCTCTAGAGCAATGAGAGGAAGAGGAGGCTGTCGATATCAGCATGGGATTCAACCTGTGGATACTCCCAAGAAGAATCACCCGGCACTAGTCCAGACGAAAGACACTACTACTTGAGTCTTCCATAGCCCTCAGTCGCAGAAATCTTTGAGCCAACGGGAGTGTTGAACACTCCCGGATGCCATAGCGAGATTCGCAGCGAATAGCGCTCGAGGCCAGTACCTAGCATGAGACAGAGGACAGTCAAGACGATAGCACAAGACGAAAAAATATTCGACCAAGCTGATCTGGCATCTCTCGTTGCAATGTCTGCGCCGTTCCTTCGACCATCGTCGCCCTTGTTAAGTTGGCCCATACTGCATCCACAAGCAGGGATCCTGCAGGACTTTGCCGCCGACAACTACACCAAACCGACCAAGCGACTCTCTTCTTCTACTGGACCTTGACATTCTCTGCATGCACCCGTATTGCCCTGCAAGCTTCCACAGATTGTTTGTTGCGAATGCAAAGTATTTGCCAGATTTCAACGATTAAGCCAGGGTTACCACGTTTTATCGTTGTGTCGGTACTGGACTTGAGGCCTGTCAGCTTTGCTAAACTCGAGGTCGCAATCCCAACTCAGCAAGGATGTCTAAGCAAGCCACTTCACCTTCAGCTTGGATATAACCCCTGTGCCAGGACCAGCACGTTTGTGTTAAACAGCCGTTTTGATGTCTCGCAATGCATAAACTTGTACTTGAAACACCGCAGAGATGCTGACATGTTTGTTTAGTAAAATGTTCATTGGTGGTCTCAACTGGGAAACTACCGACCGTAAGTCTAGCAAATACGACTCGCGTCAAGTCTTTATACTAATGACGGCCAATAGAATCTCTAAGAGACTACTTCGCCCAATTCGGCGAGGTCGTTGAATGCACCGTCATGAGAGATAGCAGCACAGGACGATCACGAGGATTCGGTTTTCTCACATTCAAGGATGCTAAGACAGTCAATATCGTGATGGTCAAGGAGCATTTCCTTGATGGCAAGATTGTGAGTAGAGTTTCAGCTTAACATCTCGTTCTGGTAGCTAATATCGTCGCAGATCGATCCCAAGCGGGCCATTCCCCGAGACGAGCAAGAAAAGACAAGCAAGATCTTTGTTGGTGGTGTCAGCCAAGAGACAACCGACCAGGAGTTCAAGGAATACTTTGCCCAGTTCGGCCGCGTCGTGGACGCGACCCTTATGATGGACAAAGATACTGGCCGACCAAGAGGGTTCGGCTTTGTCACGTTCGAGAACGAAGCTGGTGTCGATGCCTGCATCAACGTCCCACTAGAGATCCACGGAAAGCCTATCGAGGTCAAGAAGGCTCAGCCGAGAGGCAACCTTCGAGAAGAAGAGGAGGCCTCGCGCCGTGGCAAGTTCAGAAAGGATGGTGACCAGTCCAACCAAGGCTCTATGGGCCAGCAGATGGGCAACAATAACGGCATGACACCTCAGGTCATGGCCCAATACTTTCAACGTATGCAGCAATACTTCACCATGATGCAGTCCCAGATGGCCATGAGCCGAGGGATGCCCATGAACCCAGCCGCGTGGCAGAACATGATGCAAATGCAACAAATGCAGCAGCAGATGATGGGTGGCCGGGGAGGCGGCGCCAATGCCCAAAACATGATGCAGAACATGAACCCTCAGATGGCGCAACAGATGCAACAGCAAATGCAACAGATGATGCAGCAACAGGGTCAGCAAGGCGGCCAAGACGCTGGCTCCGGCAGTGCCAGTCCCACTGCATCAGCCAACGGTGGTGCCGGCCGAGGATACGACAACAACAATAATTTTAACCAGTACCAACAGCAACAACCCCAGGGAGGTCGTCGTGGAGGACGCGGTGGCTACGGTGGCCACGGAGGAGGACATGGAGGTTACAACATGGGCGGAGGTGGCGGGGCTCCAACTTCATGGGAAGGCATGTATGATGATGTCCCTCAGCCAAACCCCAACCAGGGCCCCGGCAGCTTCAATCGTGCTGGTAGTGTTGGTGGAAGCTCTGACCCTCAACATGCACCACCCGCCAATGCACCCACTGGTCCAAAGAACGCTGGTAAGCCAGGGGCCAACTACCGTGGTGGTGGACGAGGTGGAAACCGCGGATTCCACCCCTACTCGCGATAGACTTCAAAACGGTGTCGGTTCACAGAACTGGAGCCTTGAAGGCTAGAGGATCCCAGACGCCCTCAGGATTTTCCCATTATCGGGAACGAAGATATTCTCAACCAGGTATACCATGGCGGGGGATAATCTCATATTCGCGCTACTATTTTGTTTCTACTCGTTTGATTTGATCATGGGCGGCTTTCCGATGGTACGGCTGATACAAGGAGTAGATGGGGAGGTCGTTTATCCAGCTATAGCATTACATTAATCAGGAGTCAAACCAGCTTTAGAATTATCGTTGTGATGAACCGCCACTGTGACGTTTGCGATCAGACCTATTTAGTGGTATTTCACAATCTTCCGGGTCTAATTCTGACAGTACCATCAGGCCCATGACCACCACGTACATTACATCTACATACAGTTATCAGTCTGGCCATGTCAAGTGATCCGAAATGTTAGGTAGTGAGAGTGCTATATATGTAATAAATAGTTGAAATGAAGCGCTGTGACCCTGTTCTTCTTAACTTCCAGCTCAAACACGCTGGCTTTGCCTCCGCTGACAACGCACGTAATACATGGCTAAGTACAGTTTCTTTTTCCGTCGTTCATCAAGCAACATCGCAGCCAACGACCCGTCTGTTCCCGGCGCATGCCTAGTAGTTCCACAATGTTTGCGAAAGCTTCTTCCCCACGAAACAGGTCGGGCGAGATGCATCTGCATTGGCAGGCCCGCTTAAAATCTCGTCCATTTTCTCTTCGCGGAGCCAGGAGAAGAATTACGTACTGCATCGCATGTTGAAGGCGAATTAATCCTACCAGCGCCATACGACCCAGGTCCGTCCACTCTTGGGACCAAAGCAAATACCCAAAAGTTGTTGCATGTATATGAGAGAGGAATGGGGCAGACCAGAGAAGGTCGCTCTTGTGTGGTGAATACAGGGCAGTGCAATTGACTGTAGTTTAAACCTTTCCAGTTCAGTGTCCCTGCTGAAGGTAATGTCGTTATTGTCTACTCTTGACCGAAACCCATAGTCTCTTCGACGGCAATTGTAAGCTTCTGCTGAAGCATCTCTAGGCTCTTATAAGGTGGCAAATCGAGTCGGTTGAAACTGTCGACGGTTAGTTTTGCATCATAACGAAACAACAGATTGACTTACCAAGTGTGTGCCTTTGGCAAATTAGTGATTTCTCCCGCCTTTTCAATGGTAAATCGTCTAGGGCCGTCACTGCCCTGGAGATCTTTGAATCCGTTGACGGGAATTCGAGAAGTTCCAGTAGTGAACTGCAACAGTCGTGACTTCTGCTCACCGTCCCAGGATCGTACTGTCGCCCAGAAGTTCTGCACGACCTCGTCGGATTCAGTATATCCTCGGTAATCAGTGTGCTTCTTCCAGTCGTCGACATCGATCTCAGCGATACCTCCGATAAGGAGCTCGAGCTCACGTTCATCGAAGACGTTGATGAGATCCTGGGGAATGAGCTCTTGGAAACCTTCCTTAAAAGCTTGGAACTGCTCAGCGATACGTTTCTCGATGCGCCATTTGACCATGAGATCAACATATTCCTTCTTGTTCTCGTTGGTGACTTCGATGTCGCGGCCGCCAGGAATGAGATCCTCAGTTGTGAGGACTCCGAACCTCTCATCTTCAGTCGAGAAAGTCTGCTCCAAAATACCTCCAGAAATATCGTTATCCAGCATCCACTGCAACGATCGGTGGAAGTCTGCGTCCACACCTTCCATATCTGCCAAGGCTACTGCCTTGCCAAGCATCATCTTGTATAGAGCACCGATAAAGAAGGCGTCCAAAAAGCGTCGGTGGAAGATGGCCAGTCCAACAACGCGGCCAATGAACTTGAAGTAGTTGAGATGCTCCGGGTTGATGCCGGAGTGGGGGTTAATCTGAAGAGTGTAATTATCATGGGCGGAGTATTCGAAAAGGCAGTAAAAGGGGTTGAACATTTCGTGTGAGAGGAGGAAGAAGAATTCTCGAGAGAGACCACCATAATCCAGACCGTCTTCGCCGTCAAACTTGATCATCAGTCGTTTCTTCAAGTCTGTTGCTGACTGGCGTGTAATCTCGGCGAACGAGTCCTCGAAAATGTGAGAACGTCGAACCTTGATGTGACACTGGCCACTAAGGATTCGCATTGCTGGCTGTGAGCGGAAGTAAATGAGCTTTCGCCTGAAGTCTCGCTTGTACTGAGGAACATTCTGGTCCAGGGATGAGGGTAGTCGAGGATCGTCCCATGTGGTGGTCTTGGTATTGTGATCAACAAAGTAGACGCGAGCAGTGTTGGTCAGTCGCATTTCCCAACCACTAGGTAGAGGACCAAGTTGCGACACAGGCTGCTGCTGAATTTGGCCGTTGGCATTGTTCTGGCCGCCATACATACGGATGTACTGCTGGCGACGTGGGTCAACCCAGGTGGTTGTTCTCGTGTTATGGTCAACAAAGTAGGGTCGGCCTTCAGGTGTCCATCGCTGCTCCCAGCCTGGAGGCAGTTCTCCTGTGCCGGGGCTTGTCGCTCCAGTGTGCATCACCGCACCGCCGTTAGTTGCCGGTGATGCCGCTGGTTGCGGCTGTTGCGCGTGCATCGTCGGCGAGTTGGAACCAGTTCGCTCCTCGGGCAAAGTACGGTTCTGATGTCTCTGTCGCTCGACCTGGGTAGCTGCCTCTCTGTCGTTACGCTGTTCCTGGGCGCCGGTTGCAGTGGGTCGGTTCCAGCTCGTTGTTCGGGTGTTGTGATCGACATAATAGGTGCGACCAAGGTTGTCCTCGCGACGTTCCCAGCCGGCAGGTAGACGTCCTTGAGCATCTTCGAATGGGCTGAGCTGATTAGCTTGGCGAGTCGGTCCAGATGCGTTTGGTCCGGTGGCGCTGGCACCGCTAACAGAGTTAATGCTAGACGGACGATGTGCCAAGTTGACCTGCGAGCCACCAGCGCCGTTTGGTCCTGACATTGAAGATCCCGGTCGGTTCTCTGGTGGTGGGGCGGAGAGGTTGGATGCGTTCGAGGGGCCGGTGCCCAAAGATGGTCGGGCTGTTGATGTCTGGCCGCCGCGGGCTGGTGCACTGAGGTTGCAAGAGAGGTTAATAATGAGCTTTCCGTGAACGACAAGGTTATCGGTTGATTTCTTCAGGTCTCGTGTGAGCATCTGATCTGGGCGCGCGTGTAAATGTCAGCAGGGGTGTTCACATTCCTCTTTTCGGTATCAAGTCAACTGACCATCGGCGTCTGCACTGAGCTCAGGTATGACATCTCCAACGCGAATGTTGATAACTCCCAAGAATCCCTGGTCCTTCTTTTTGAACTTCTTTTGATCAAAAACCTGTACTGCGAGGATGCCATCTTCATTGGTGCGACTGATAAATGTGAGCTGAATGATTTCTATATTCACGGTGGCGGGGCACTTTACAAGTCAAAGCTCTCGTTCCAGTACGGGTTTAGAGTCCTTTTGCTGACAGTCGTTGTTTTGGTTTGCTCGCCATTTATGGTCGCAACGGCAAAAGGGTCGGGGAAGCCTGTGTAAAATTAGCTTTAGAGTTGTATGTTGTTTGAGGAGCGACACATACGGAAAACATCCCTCTTATATAGACCGTCGGCTGCGATAACTTGGATGATGTCAATATTGGAAGTCGAACGGAGGGGTAGATGAACGGCGGTAACTCACTGGTAACCCGAAGGTTAGGCCTGCTACAACAAGGGTTAGCATAAGCATCATGGAGGAGCCAAGGGCACAATATTGAAGCTGGACGCGATGCGATGTGCCGGCGGCTGGGAACGAACTTACTTGGAATCGGTGCGACTGGTCATGGTGTCACCTCTTGCACTGCGCAGCGAGGGACTAAGTCACAGCGACGACAACGATAAATGTAGGATATTTCTGAGGTGAAGGTGAAGTTGAGGGTCACGCAGCAAAGCCTTGTCGAGAAAGGGGAAGGCGCTTGATGTAGGTAGGTCGGGTGGTTCAGGTCGAAGGGTTCAACTGAAAGAAAGTTGACGACGCTTGGAGTTGGGACAACGGGGGAGGTTGAGGCTGTGCACGGGGCGGCGGGCGCGGACCTAAAAGAAAGACTGGACACGGACTCCCCGCTTCTAGGTACAGCGACTTTAGACCTTGGGTACAAGGAGGTACAGAGATGAAGAGAGCACGACAACGGCCGGAACGGGAAGATCTGTAAGGATAAGAGCTGCTATGTTGGGTAAGTACCGACCGCTCAGCAGCGACAGTAGCAATGGCCTGAGACGAGTTGGTGAATCATCCAGAGCAGCAGAGACAGAAAATATGCATGTATATGCCACAGTGGACGCACGGTCAATCGATTGATTGGATTCTATTGCCACGATCTGAGTGGACTCAGGCACAATCGCATCTGCCCTGTGGTTGGTTTGTTGGTGTTGATAAATCAATCGACCCGACTTGACGGCCTGAGGATCTTTTGGGCCTTGTAAATGGGGGGCTTGGGTGCAGTTTCATGGACTGGGATAGTTCTTAGCGGATGCATGTGGTGGAGAAGAGAAGAACCGAAGTCACTCTTTTGGAGGGAGAACGAACTTGCTGGTAGCGTGTAGCTAGCAGCTAACACCTCTATGAGTAACACGGCTGAGGTATTTCTGCTTAAAGTTTCCTACCGTCTTGTATGGAAGTACATCTCTTGTACTCCCACTGAATGACTGCAAACAGCCCCTAGGCTTACAACATCCTGTTGCTTCGCCAAGTAATACACAGCTTGTTGGCGCCTCTCGTGCCAACTTATCATGACATTCGATAAATCGATATCGATGTCTTGTGTCCTATATCCGGCCTTTGAGTGGACCATGCCATCGAACTAGAGACGTCCCGAGATTAAGTTAGTGGTTGGTAAACAGAGGTTCTTTTGCCTTGGCTCCTTGGGCTAGACTACCTCGAGTCTGAACGTCGTTTCAATGAAACATGCCATCATGATGAATATTCCAGAACCGACATGAGTATCCGCAAATTCATTTGAAATGTCTTATTAATTTCACATCGTCTTCTATGCGATAAGTTTCTTGAGGCCGAAACCCCATAACTATCTGGTCGCCACTCTGATTTGTGGTTGATGAGAAATCATACCTCTACTAATAATCATTTACAATCAACACTGCCTCGGCAGTAAAGCTTAGAACCATGCCACAGTAGCGCGAGGCATGGAATCATAAGTACCTTTCAAAACTTCATCATTACCTATTAGGTAGATATTACAAGACTAACTGCGGCGTACGGATCATCGGCACAGCTTTCAGTGGACGCCTAGTCAAATCGAGCATCATCTGGCGCTTAAGCAGGCCTGCGATGCCCTACTGCTGGGTCCCATGGCCAAGTTTGGGCTCCTTGTTGTGTTTTAACAACGAGCTCGTAATGCCCAACACCCATGGTCTGCAGGATTAATATGAAACCCGTTACCTACAAGCTTGTTATATCGAGACGGATATTCTCCCTGCAGGTTCTCCCAGCTTATCCGTATATCCTCCGTACAATAATACGGAGGTAACTCAGAGGTCTGCATCCGTAAAGGTGGCTTGCTTGTCTCCAAGATAGCACCCGCTGAGCCACCAGACGGACGTCAACAACAACAAATTGATTGCGTCGACGGCAAAGCAATAGAGTCAGTGTACCTAGGTATCCAGTAAAAACCGATGTTCGGTTTTGATCTTTCCATCAAGTAGTTGATTGTGGTATATGATTACAGTTTCATGAGTGTAAATGTAGTTGTACCACGTGGAAAACATGCCCACCTGTTCCTACAAAGCCACAACAGTTAATGAACTACCAAGGCACATAGACAAACTACCGAGTATATGTTTTCGCGATATTCGAGAAAGTTCATTATTATGTTTTTTAAGTACACGTTGTCTGGTTGCTGGTGATATGTCGAGTTGCACACATGCTATAGGGTAAGACTACTGCAAGGTCGCTGATCTCGAATATTGGTTGTCGCATGTCAGTCAGATTTTCTATTCAACATGCTCCTTGACACCGGATGTGTCTCACTGCATTAAAGTCTTCACTGCAATCGCCAACGCACTCCCTGGCACAAACTATTGTGGGGGCACGGGATGGGCGGCCTCTCGAGCAGTTGGAACTTCGAGGGGAACGCGTGGCAACATGTCATTAAACATTCTAATTGAGGTCATGCTTCTGCAGACAATCAGCAAGCCAAACCGTCTAGGGCATCGCCATAAATCATTTGCACCGCAGGAGCGCGAAGAAGGTGATGAAAGGCGTCGGTAACGGTGTGAACTGGCCCCATTGTAATTTTGATAATATGAAATATAAGTAAGTAAAGACCTAAAACTCCGGTTCCATTCCTCGGCGTCGCTGATGGTTATTTCCCATCTGATATGATTGATGGATGACATGCATCATCTTGTCCTTGTTAAATCACCCTTCTCCTTACAACTGCAACCCTGAATAGAGGAAAAAGAAATATTCGACACGGAAACCGCACAATTAGTGATCAAACCCGGGCCAGTAAGAGTTATTATCAAACCCGTGAGGTTCATCAACCTCGATCTCGAAAGGCTTGGGCTGATCGGGTCGTTGACCATGTCCAATAGGCAATGCGCGACCCTGCTCCTAGTAGGGGGCAAAGCCTCGTCCACGACCACGGTAGCCACCACGATAACCACCTCCTCGAGGGAAGCCGCCTCGACCCTGAAAGCTGCCTCGGCCACCGCGGAATCCGCCGCGACCACGACCACGGCTCATGCCGGGAACATTGGTGCGCTTTGGGGTAACCTTGATGCTGCGACCCTTGAACATGCTCTCGTTAAGGACGAGAGCTTGCGCGACCAGGCTGGGCTCGGTGAACTCGACGTAGGCGTAACTAAGAGTCTAAGTGTTAGCAGTATTCCGCAATGTAAAGAAGTCAGCTGGAGCATACCCCTTTGGTTGCCCAGTAAACTTATCAAGCAGGATGGTGACTCGGTTGATGGAGCCACAGCTTTGGAAGTGACCCTGAATATCCTCTGGGGAGGCGGAGTAGTCGACATTGCCGACAAAGATGCTGCGCGCATCGATTGACTCCTTGTCGTCTGCAAGCTCCGCAGACTGCTGCTCCAAGGTCGCCTGCATTTCGCGGAGCTTCTTAGCCTCCTCTTCCATCTCTGCCACGCGGCGCTTCATGGCAGTGATTTCTTCCTAAGGGTGCGGCGTCAGTTTCCATACTCAGTCCACCTCTTTGCGCGCCAAACACACCTCCTCGGTCGCTGACATCTCAGTTCCTTGTTCCTGCTCCTCATCATGCTCGCGGTCATGATCAATCTCGTGGTGGTTTTCAGCCATAGGCTTGTCGTCTTGTATTCCCGAATCCGACATGTTGACTGTTTCGTGTGCGATCTAATATGAAGTTTCGTGTTTGGTGATTCTATGCGAAATGTATTAGTCGAGGTTGGATGATAGTTGGGGAAAAAAAGACCAAACGAAAACCACGTAGTAGTCTAATGCGCCCTTGACATCATTTGATGATGATGTAAAGCGTAGCGCATTTCAAGAGCTGACAAAAAACATACCTCTGATAAAGTCCCTTGGTACCGTCTGGATGATTGGAAAAAATGAATCAGGAAAAAGATGCGGTACACGTAAAAGCGCGAAACAAGGTGAGTGATCGCGAAGAAAGAAATAATGCACGATGAACGAGGCGAAAGCCAGGGTGCAGTAGCTGTACCTTGCACTGGTCTGCATGTGCAATAGCAGCATTCCCTGCAAGCTTCCATTGTTAACTCGAACTTACAATGGCAAAATGGTGAGCGTGTGGAGAAACGAGCATTTCCGAGGATGAGCCGGCACGCCACGATTGCATCAATTAATAGAGATGAAGTATGGTGGTTCACTGGTTGGTACAACTTTAAAGACAATATTGCCTTTCTTTTTACAGTACGTACATACAGTGATTACCTTAATTGCATTTCTAAGCACTTAAGCTAAGATGATAGAGGGCGGTCGTGATAGTGAAAGTGCTAGAATGGTTCCATTCGACCTTTGTGTATCACCCTTGACTTGGGCAGGACAGCATGCAATATCTTGTGAATATCACTCTGTAACAAAGCATTGATGTGATTCACTTGGATTAATAGTCGAATTTAAAACTGAGGAGATATAATACAATTAAGAAGCAGTGAAGGCTTGCAGAATCCCTCAGCTCCTATGCATTAGTATTTGTCACATATCATTGTGATCAGCGTTCTAACTATACACGAACAGCACAAGTAAACACCTGTTTGTATCGAACGGCAAAAGGGGATTCATCATCGTCAAATTTATCGTGCTACCGTAAAAAAGGAAGGGGGTCAATCGCGAGGTCAAAATAGTAAAACCGTTCAACCAGACAGACACCCTTCAAATGCAATCGTTACGTCCTCCAAACGCCGCCCATGCTCTTCGCTAGTCAATGCGTCCGTCTGTAAACATGCCTCATCCCATTCCGTTCCATTCCGTCTAGTACCCAGTGCTCCGAGACATATGTTGTGTGATGTGTAAAAAACAAGAAAACAAAAGAGAAAGCATCGTCACCCCATCAAACGCTTAAGCATGTCGGCTACGCTTGCCACCGTTCCCGAACGTATCCTTTCCACTGAGACTACCGAGGTCAAAGATTTCATCAAAGTTCAGCTTGCGCTTAGACCCTGGTCTTTGTACCAAATGTCCTGGGCCCCTGGGGCAAGCCCGGCTCGAGCCGCCCGTGAGTCTGGATTTTGATGACCGTGTAAAAGTAGGTGTATCATCGTGGGACCTCGAGTCGGACAGATCAAGAGTGGCTATGTTGGGGTAAGGATGTGATGACTGGAAGTTGAAGGTGTCCTGGGTAGGGACAACAATCGGTGTTGGTTCTTCGTGGACAGGAGGGATGCTCGGGGGTGCAGAGTCGGTTCGCATTTGGCTTGGCTGCTGAGGAGGGACACTTTGGCGGCTGAGTTGAGGTGATGAAGCCGTCTCCGTCTTCTCCGCCTCATCCTCGCTCTCCGTATTCAGAGAGCTGCTCTCGCGACCATCAAGCCTTTCGGTAGCCCACTTTCGAATTTTCAATCCTTCTCCATCGCCGAGACCCAGTTCCTCCTTACTCAAGAACTGCAAAAGGTCGTCGAGACAATCCTGATACCCCTCGGCTCGTGCCTTTGACTGTCCGGCAGCAGAGATCTTGTAGAGCTTGGTCACGGAGAGAGCAGCTGCCTTGAAGACGTCGAGAAGCTGTTCAGGTGTTTCTTGTTGAGCAGGCTGCTTGCCCATACCACCAGAGATGCCCCTCATAGGGTCCATTTTGATTAAGCGACGAAGAGTAGCGGAGATGCTGGAAATGAAGAGTCAGCGACGGCTTGTGGAAGTGAAGGGGATGACTGTCTTACCTGTTATGTGAGGTAAAGTCGTATGGGTTCTGTCTTATAATGCTCCTGGAAAAGGGAAGAGAGGAGAATAATATCAAACAATACAAAAGAGTCGCGAAAATTGCGCTGTGTTGCTCCTGAAGAGCTGCTTCCCAAGTCTGAATTGTTGGCAGGGCAGGGAACAAAGGTTGGGGTCACTGAAGCCTTCGACCAGTCATCCACTTCCAACACCGCAACAGAGCCTGATGGACGGCACTAACCGAGGGGTCGGCAGGTGGAGTGGGGGAGATGAGCCACGTGACTGGCCCAGACGACGTTGAATGTATCGGGAGATTACGATAGTGGCAGTTTGGCAGAACAAAGTTTCGATACCCTGAGCGGTTCTGTTAGAAATAGATTTAATAGCATTGGCACTCTTTCTGAAAACATGCCTTAGTAGTAGTTGAACCTCGATCAAATGCAGTGACGTCGCTGTTCTGTCCGGAATATTCTTTCTTCCTCACGGCATTGTGGGGCCGGGAAACAATGACAGGGACCTTTGCCTTTGCAGTAGGTAGTGCGCTAGCCTTGCCTGACCCCTTCAAGGTGACCGTTTAGATTCTACTCGCCGTCACCTTAGCAAACGCATCTACACTGTCAAGCCTTTAAACGACGGGTACCACACAATACCGTTTTTCGAACAACGTCCTAGAAGCAAAAAATCAAACGCTCCAAGTATTCGCATTGATCTCCATTTCGCATCATAACCTCTTTGAACGCGTCTTCCCGACGCCAGTCGCGTAAAGAGGTTCATCCTAAATTCGACTTGCAATGGCGCCTCGCTCTCGAGCCAACGCTGTTGATACTGACGCGTCCATGTCCGACGCGCAGGAACACCGCCAGGCGGAGGATATGGTAGGCTTATTTCTTTATTACAGTTTATTTGCGGCTCGCGATGTAGAAGACATGTGCTAATGAAGTACCTATAGGAAGTTGACGAGACACCCGATTACACCGATACCGAGAACCCCAGCACTACTGCTAGCAGTGTCGCCGGAGAGCCTACCGGAGATGGACGAAGGCGCCGCACAGAAGTCAACCAACTCCGTCGTAGCATTTTTGGAAAGAAGCACGATCGACTGGGCGAATCCAAGGTTTGTCGCCCTTCATACACAGACTGCCATTGAAAGACACTGACGATATCTGTAGGAAGATGACACAATCCGAAGATTTCGCTATTTGCTTGGTCTCACCGATCTATTCCGTCATTTCATTGAGACGAATCCAGACCCCAAGATCCGCGACATCATGACCGAAATCGATCGACAGAATGCCGAAGCAGCCCGTGCGAAGAAGGGTGCCGGAAGACAAGGAGGTGCCACGAGCGAGCGACGTCGACGCACAGAAGCTGAGGAAGATGCCGAATTGCTGAAAGATGAGAAACAGGGGGGCTCCGCTGAGACGGTGTTCCGCGAATCCCCTTCGTTTGTTCAGGGTCTCATGCGAGACTACCAGATTGCTGGACTCAATTGGCTCATCTCACTACATGAGAACGGTATTTCTGGTATTCTCGCGGACGAAATGGGTCTCGGCAAGACTCTGCAAACAATATCTTTTCTCGGTTACCTACGCCACATCCTGGACATCACCGGACCACACCTGGTTATCGTCCCCAAATCTACATTGGATAACTGGAAGCGTGAGTTTGCCAAGTGGACACCTGAGGTGGACGTTTTGGTACTACAAGGTGCCAAAGATGAGAGACAGGCCCTCATCAACGAAAGACTCGTCGATGAGAAATTCGATGTTTGCATCACGAGTTATGAGATGGTGCTTCGAGAGAAGTCGCACTTGAAGAAATTTGCCTGGGAGTACATCATTATTGATGAGGTACGTTCATCTCAGATTGACTGAAGTTGGATTTGCTAACCAAGATCCAGGCGCATCGTATCAAGAACGAAGAATCATCACTTTCGCAGGTTATTCGATTGTTTGATTCACGAAACCGACTACTCATTACTGGAACACCTCTGCAGAACAACTTGCACGAACTCTGGGCTCTCCTTAACTTCTTACTTCCCGATGTTTTTGGTGACTCGGAGGCTTTCGACCAGTGGTTTTCTGGTCAGGACCGTGATCAAGATACAGTCGTTCAACAACTTCACAGGGTTCTCCGTCCTTTCTTGTTGCGTCGTGTGAAGAGCGACGTGGAGAAGAGCTTGCTGCCCAAGAAGGAAGTGAACGTCTATCTGGGTATGTCGGAAATGCAGATCAAATGGTATCAAAAGATTTTGGAGAAGGACATCGACGCTGTCAACGGCGCAGGTGGCAAGCGTGAGTCCAAGACTCGACTGCTCAACATTGTCATGCAGCTTCGAAAGTGCTGTAACCATCCTTATCTGTTCGAAGGTGCCGAGCCAGGCCCTCCTTACACCACCGACGAGCATCTTGTTTACAATGCAGGTAAAATGGCTGTACTTGATAAACTGCTTAAGAGACTACAAAAGCAGGGCAGCCGTGTTCTCATATTCTCCCAGATGAGTCGATTGCTGGACATCCTTGAAGATTACTGCGTTTTCCGAGAGTACAAGTACTGCCGAATTGATGGTGGAACCGCCCACGAGGACCGAATCGCTGCTATTGATGAGTACAACAAGCCTGGGTCGGAGAAGTTCGTCTTCCTCCTTACAACACGTGCTGGTGGTCTGGGCATTAACCTGACGACTGCCGACATCGTTGTTCTCTACGATAGTGATTGGAACCCTCAGGCCGATTTGCAGGCCATGGATCGAGCCCATCGTATCGGCCAGACCAAACAAGTTGTTGTGTACAGATTTGTCACGGAAAATGCTATCGAAGAAAAGGTTTTGGAAAGAGCCGCTCAAAAGCTACGACTGGACCAGCTAGTTATTCAGCAAGGTCGCGCACAACAGGCTGCCAAGGCCGCAGCGAACAAGGACGAGCTTTTGTCAATGATTCAGCATGGCGCCGAAAAGGTCTTCCAGTCCAAGGGGGCTGCAGGTACCATGGGGTCCAAGGACGGGGAGTTCGACGATGATGACATCGATGCTATCCTTGCTAAAGGTGAAGACCGAACCAAGGAGCTCAATGCCAAGTATGAGAAGCTAGGAATTGATGACCTCCAAAAGTTCACCTCGGAATCTGCCTACGAATGGAACGGCGAAAACTTTGCCAACACAAAGAAGAATATTAACATGACTTGGATCAACCCAGCCAAACGAGAGCGAAAAGAACAGTCGTACTCGATGGACAAATACTTCCGACAGACCATGTATCCCAATCCCAAGGCCGACGCGAAGCCCAAGGCACCTCGAGCACCTAAGCAGGTTCCTGTACACGACTACCAGTTCTACCCGCCGCGTCTTCGTGATCTTCAAGATAGGGAAACGGCTTATTACCGCAAGGAAATTGGCTACAAGGTTCCTCTCGCCGATGGTGAAGAAGATACGCTTGAGGAGCGAGAGGCTGAGAGAGCCCTTGACCAACAGGAGATCGATAATGCTACACCTTTGACTGAGGAGGAGAGAGAAGAGAAAGAGACGCTTTCGCTGGAAGGTTTTGGGGACTGGAACAAGCGAGACTTTCAACAATTTGTCAACGGATCTGGCAAATATGGGCGAAAAGATTACGAGGGCATCTCCCAGGAGATCGACAGCAAGTCACCCCCCGAAATCAAGGCGTATGCCCTGGTCTTCTGGCAAAGGTACACCGAAATTGCCGACTACCCCAAGTACATCAAGACCATTGAAGATGGCGAGGAGCGCACGCGCCGCATCGAACATCACCAGAAGCTATTGAGGAAGAAGATGGGGCAGTACCGAGTTCCTCTGCAGCAGCTCAAGATCAACTACTCTGTTTCCACTACCAACAAGAAGGTGTACACCGAAGAGGAGGACCGATTCTTGTTGGTTCTGCTCGATCGCTACGGCATTGACTCGGATGGTCTCTACGAAAAGATGCGTGATGATATTCGAGAATCGCCTCTCTTCCGATTTGACTGGTTCTTCCTCAGCCGAACGCCTATTGAGCTATCGCGTCGTTGCACTACTCTGATCACTACTATTGTTAAAGAGTTTGAGGATGTTCCTGCTCGTAACGGAGTCAACGGAAAATCCAAGCGAGAGCCTGACGACGAGAACGACGAGGATAGCATTCTTGGAATGGCACCAGCAAAGAAGAAGGCTAAGAACGGGGTCAAGGTGAGTCACTGATTGATTGTTCTAGTCTAACGTTTGTTGCTAACGAACTTGTAGAACAAGGCGCTTGACAATGTCAAATCTGTCAAATCTAGCAAGAACAGCTCGGCAACTCCGTCCAGAGCATCCAGTGTTGCGTCTACCGCATCCGCGGGTGGTTCTGCCAAGAGCAAGAAGGGTAGAAAGAAGTGAGCGGAGAAAAAAGAGGGCTCCAGTATGTGGGTTGGTAAAGGGATAGACTTTTGGCGTTTGGTTGCTTTGAGGACTTAAAAGAGAAGTCATCGTGCAGTACTTTATTAATCTGGCTTGGCAGTTTGTGACAAAGGGCCAGAACATGCATCACACGATGCCGTGGCGGTTGGAAGGATACAGGCGCGAGGATGGCTGATGGCACATTGTAAAAAGAGTTGTTTGAGAGCAGAAGAACCATGTATAGCTTTGCACTGCTTCATGTTGAACTTGACTGCCGCAATCGCATCAAGAGGGTGATGTGTACCAGATTCAAAGTCGTAGAAACGTGATCAATCGTGCAATTTTCGGCCTTGCCTTAAACCCTGGAGAGATGGTAAGAATTACAAGCCCATTTGTCTTCCTCTTATCTCCCCTTACACACTCCCAGCCTTTTCCATCACCTCTAGCTTCCGTTTATTTTTTGCCCCATTTGAACAAAAAAGATTTATTTGTTTGTCCCCCGAAACGCCGTACTATGCAAGCACACAGGAAAAGAACGCATCTACTGCATTCGGTTGATTCGTTCCCTCTCAACCTCGTAGTTGAAGTCGAAGTAGCCCTTGTCGAAGTGGTGAACTCGCACGTATCCGTCCTCTCCGCCGCTGGCGTAGCTCTTGCCTGTGGGATCGGCGGCGACAGTGTTGAGGGGACCGAAGTGACCTCGCACACGGCCAATCTCGTCTTCGAAAACCTTGTGGTAGAAACGGGCCTCGAACTTACCCTGTCGGGCAGAGGTTCGGGTGACATCCATAGCGGCTTGACCACCACCGAGGATGACAAAGTCCTTCTTGGGGGTGATGGTGGCACTGTTGAGGGGTGTGTCGGCAACGTAAGTCTTGAGGACCTCGAGGTCACGGGCAGAGATGAGCTGAGTATTGTCAGTATTGGATGTTTCCATAGGAGCTCTGCTCAACGCACCTTGGAAGTCTTGTCCTTGCAAGCAGTGATAAAGTAGGTGCGGTCGGGAGACCACTGGAGATCGACGATAGGCTGGTTGAGCTCGTGAACAGGGACGTTGTCGAGCAGGTCGCCAGTCTTGGCGTCGTATCGGCTTACGCTGCCATCCTCATGGCCAGCGATGATGTATTTGCTGAGGGCGCTCCAGCCGGCAACGGTGGCCTTGCTCTCGTCGCAAACGATGGTAAGGCTCTTCTCGTCGTTCTGCTCGGCGTTGAGGTCGGGGTTGATGTCAATGACAACGATGTTGGAAAGGTAACCCATTCGCTTCTCAGTAACTCCCAGTAGCTTGGTTCCGTCTTCGTTGAACTCGACTCGCTTGACGGCGGTGGGGAACTCCCAGGTCTTGATGAGGCGGCCGGACTTGACCTCCCAGAGACGGATAGTGTTGTCGGCAGAACCGGAGGCGATCATGGTTGAGGTGGGGTTGACATCGACAGTCCAGATAGCACCGACGTGGCCGTGGTAGGTTCCAAGACGCTCGCCGTTGTGGGAGAACCAGGCGCAGATCTGCTGGTCCTTTGCGACGGAGAAGATGAGATCGCCATCTTTGTTGAACCTGGATGTGTGTTAGTATAGTTGCGGGTGAAGTTGAAGGTCCCCAAGTCGATAACGAATAGAGGCTCGCAGACCAGTATCCCCCCTCTTTGCAACTCCATCTCGTTATAGACTGGACAGGAAAAAAACAGATTCACATACTTAATTTGGGTGAGCGCACGCTCGTGCCCGGCAAGAAGAATGGGCCTCATGATTTCGGTTTCGGGGGTCAGGCACTAGGAGGGGTTGACGGACGCAGGTTCGGAGCGGCTGATTATATGGCGAGGGCTTTCGCGATGAATTTTTGGCGGTTGTGTGCGTTTTGGACCTTTTGGTGGGGCAAGAAATCAGTCCCCCGCCTCCCAGCTAGAATAGTGACACAGGGTTGATGCCGGATGAGGAGCAGATGGTGTGTTAAAGTTGAGCTTAACCATGTCTGGATACTTGGCTGCCTGGGGGAGAGCTACTAAGTTAAGGTTGTACAGAAATAAATTTTCAAAAACCGGTTCAAGATGCCACAGAGTGATTGATTAATTTTGTCATGCATGCTGTATGACTACTTGTTATTTTAGCCTATCACACATCAAACCATGTAGAACAGTTAGAGTCATTAAGAGAATTAAAGAGTCATAAGAATGAGTAACTCTTGGTAGGAGCGTGAGATGATTCATTGTATGATCCTTGACTGAAGATGACCTCACCTTTAGCACGCAATCCTGAGGCATCAAGAACTGGAGTATTCGTAATTTTCACAACTTCCACCTCGCCTTGGTGTAGGACGAAGCAAGGCTGAGGAATATCTACAATCTTGTCAATCTTACTGGCCCTACCCACGAGCTACAGCCAGACTCATCCTGGTCGATCATTCGATAATTGTATCAGCCCTGCCTCGATAGTGTCACAGCCAATTGCTCCAAAGATTGGGCTGTACCAGTTCGGATATGGAAAAGTTATAGAGCGAGCTCAACAATACTCACAACAAGAGGCCTATCGATTCCGGAGAAATTGTGTGTCTTTCGAGAAATACTGTGCAGTATTATTGCAGTCTTCTGTATCAAATACTTTGTTTTGATATTGTCTTTTTTCTCTGTTTAACTTTGGTCTAGAAAACTTCTTTACGAAAAAGACTTGCATTATTGCATCGACTTGCATGCACACTTTGTCGGACGTCTGGAGATCGTTCGGCATCTAATACACAATTGCAACTTGGAGTGTAATTATATTCGAGCTGATCATGTACGGCGAGCTCTTCCGTTGCGCCGTGTTGGCGAGAACAAATAGTTCCCGAAAAGTGCCGAGACAGCAACGGCATTTGAGGTTTCTATCATCAGCGTTATCGATACCATCAAGTCTTGATTGCAAGCATCAACGGCCACGCAGCCGATCATATACGCCTCAAGCCGAACCCGCAATAGGCGGGTCCCAGCAAAGTCAGATTCTCACCCACAACCAGGCGTCTTTATACCCAAAGTCGCACAGGCAAAGCCTCTTTCACACGTGTTCGGACGTCTCTTCCGTGTTCACCGGAGTTCCCCCATGCGCCGCTATTCGGACTGCCCCTCCTCCCAACTCGACAGTCCGAGCCCACTCTATATACAGCGACTGCTTCCCTGTTAATAATCGGCGCAACAACTTGGCTTCAGTCTTTTCTCCAGCCTCTGTTGTCGAGTCTTTGTCTTTTTCCAATCGTTTACAGCAGAAAAGACTCTTTTCCTCGACCACAATGGTTGCTACAAAGCTCGATGGCAACGCCATCGCCAAGTCGATCAGAGAGAAGCTCTGTGCTGAAGTGAATGAGAAACAGAAGGTTAACCCCAGATTCAAGCCTTGCCTCAAGATCATCCAAGGTATGACTTGTTACTCACAATCCTTTGCTCATTCAACGCTGACTCAATTGTCCTACAGTCGGTGATCGCTCAGACTCTTGTTCGTAACAACTCTGCCCTGCCATCATGAGATCATCTCACCACTAACCCCGCCATGTAGCTACTTATGTTCGCATGAAGCTCAAGGCTGCCGCTGAGGTTAGTCAGAAGATCTCACACCTCACGACTCAATCACTGACTCTTCATTGTAGGCTGGCATTGACAGCCAATTGCTGCACTACCCTGAATCTATCTCCGAGGCAGAGCTTCTTGACCATATTCGCCAGCACAACAATGACCCTGCTGTTCATGGTATCTTGGTTCAATTGCCTCTCCCCAAGCACATTTCTGAGTATACTGTTACATCTTTTGTGGCAGACGAGAAGGATGTCGACGGCTTCGGCACCAAGAACATTGGAGAGCTCGCCAAGAGGGGTGGCAAGCCTCTTTTCATTCCTTGCACACCCAAGGGTTGCATGATCCTCCTCAAGGAGTCTGGTATTGACCTGAAGGGCAAGAATGCCGTTGTCCTTGGAAGAAGTGACATTGTCGGAAGCCCCGTTAGTTATCTCTTACGAAATGCCGATGCCACCGTTACCGTTGTGCACTCCAAGACACAAAACATTGAGCAGCATGTCCGAAACGCAGATGTTCTCGTCGCCGCTATTGGCCAGCCTCTATTTGTTCCAGGCAGTTGGATCAAGCCTGGCGCCGTTGTCATTGATGTCGGAACCAACTTCCTTCCCGATGCTACTAAGAAGTCTGGCCACCGACTTGTTGGCGATGTGGACTACGCCTCTGCAGTTGAGGTTGCCTCCGCCATCACCCCCGTGCCTGGTGGTGTCGGGCCCATGACTGTTGCCATGTTGATGCAAAACGTTGTCGATGCTACAACTTGGTACTTTGAGTCTCAGAAGCTTCGCAAGACCATCCCCCTGCCCCTGAAGCTGGAGGACCCCGTCCCTTCGGATATCGCCGTTTCACGAGCTCAAACACCCAAGGATATCACACGAATTGCTGCCGAGATTGGCATTGCACCCCACGAGCTGGAACCCTACGGCGCATACAAGGCCAAGGTTGACCTTAGTCTCATGCAGCGATTGGAGCACCGAAGAAACGGTCGTTATGTCGTTGTCACTGGTATTACTCCTACTCCTCTTGGTGAGGGCAAGTCCACAACGACCATGGGCTTGGCTCAGGCCTTGGGAGCTCATGTCGGTCGCATGACATTTGCCAATGTACGACAACCCAGCCAGGGCCCTACCTTTGGTATCAAGGGAGGTGCTGCCGGAGGAGGCTACAGTCAAGTCATCCCTATGGACGAGTTCAACATGCACCTGACCGGTGATATCCACGCCATTGGTGCCGCCAACAACCTGCTAGCGGCTGCCATCGAAACCCGTATCTTCCACGAGAACACCCAGAAAGATGGCCCCTTATACAAGCGTCTAGTTCCCGCCAAGAATGGCACGAGGAAGTTTGCTCCTGTCATGTTCCGTCGTTTGAAGAAGCTCGGAATCGACAAGACCAACCCCGACGAGTTGACAGAAGACGAGATCCACCGATTCGCACGACTGGATATCGACCCTGAGACCATCACTTGGAGGCGAGTTCTCGACGTGAACGACCGTCACCTGCGAGGCATCACAGTGGGTGCCGCCCCCACTGAAAAGGGACAGACGCGAGAGACTGGATTCGACATCACTGTTGCTAGTGAGTGTATGGCTATCCTCGCTCTCAGCAACAACCTGTCTGAGATGCGCGAGCGTCTGGGGTCGATGGTCGTAGCCACATCACGAAACGGTGACCCTGTTACAGCTGACGACCTTGGTGCTGGTGGCGCCCTCACTGCTCTCATGAAGGATGCTATCAAGCCTAACCTCATGCAGACCCTCGAGGGCACTCCCGTCTTTGTCCATGCTGGCCCCTTTGCCAATATTAGCATCGGACAGAGCTCCATACTTGCTGACAAGCTTGCACTGAAGCTTGCCGGTACCGAAGCTGATGAAGACCATCAGGAGAAGGCCGGTTTTGTCGTCACTGAGGCTGGCTTTGACTTCACCATGGGAGGTGAGCGATTCTTCAACATCAAGTGCCGTACCTCTGGACTCGTTCCAGATGTCGTTGTCATCGTTGCCACAGTCCGAGCTCTCAAGGTCCACGGAGGCGCCCCTCCTATCGCCCCTGGTGCTGCCCTCAGTCCTGTCTACAAGGAAGAGAACGTCGATATCCTGCGCGCTGGCTGCGTGAACCTCAAGAAGCAAATTGCCAATGCCAAATCATTTGGTATTCCTGTCGTTGTTGCAATCAACAAGTTTGCGACCGACACAGATGCTGAAATTGCTGTCATCCGCGAGGAGGCTGTCTCGGCCGGTGCTGAGGATGCCATCCTGTCTAACCACTGGGCCGAGGGTGGTAAGGGTGCCGTCGATCTGGCTCACGGTGTCATTGCGGCAGCTGAGAAGCCCAAGGACCTCAAGTTCACCTACAACCTCGAGGGAACCGTCCACGAGCGTCTCGAGGCCATCGGAAAAAAGATGTATGGTGCCGAGAAGGTCGAGCTCAGCGAGCTTGCTCAGAAAAAGGTTGACACATACACTCGCCAAGGATTTGGTCACCTGCCTATTTGTGTGGCCAAGACACAATACTCTCTTTCTCATGATCCCGATTTGAAGGGTGCTCCTACTGGCTTCACGGTTCCCATTCGCGATGTCAGACTGGCTGCTGGAGCAGGATATTTGTAAGCTTATTCCCTACTGTTTAACGTAACGTAACTAACGCACGCCTAGCTATGCCCTTGCTGCTGATATCCAAACAATCCCAGGTCTGCCAACAGCACCTGGTTACCTCAACGTTGATGTCAACGTGGAGACAGGCGAGATCGAGGGTCTGTTTTAATGATACCAAAACTCTCATGTATAATGGATGCATAGCTGGAGTGAGGCATACGGGACTGTGCTCCCTCAACTCAACGTGGGAGTCACGAATGGCAAGGCGAAACATTGGACGTGACATTTCAACACATGGTGCGGGACTGGTTTAGCGGGATCACATATCATATGCCGTTTTATGGCAATATTTAGAATCAAATTTTATCGGGATAAATTTGGAGTCACTCGCGATGAGATGGATTGAATGAGAGGAGGAAGATCCCGACATTTGGGGTGATGAATCCAGAGCTGCCAATAGTCTGCCATGCAGAAGCATAAAGGTCACAGCTGAACATCCCTTGAATCTGCCTTGGCTGGAAATGCAACCGCACCATGCATACTACGTAACAGGGCGTCGACGGTATTTGCCGTTGTATGTGTTACGCTAGAGTGCAGTACCGCAGCCACAAAGTCGCATGCCTACGATGCTGGGAACATGTAGGTCCCGTGTTAGGTAACCTGGGATTAGTGTGTATGTGGTTGGCTAGGAAGTTTACCACCATAACAAGCCTTGTACTAGACAATGTGACAGGACCGGAATTTCCCGTTGATAACTACCTAACTGCTGTGCTTAGTCCAGAATAGTTGGAACGAGGCGTTTTGTGCGGAGTTAGATCAACTTTAATTTGAGGTGTCAATAACGACGCTCCTGGCGAGCTGCAAGCGATATTATCTTTTCGCTGTTCAATCGAAGCTGTGTTGTATCTAGGGAGGTGGAACATAGAATACTTGGTCTGGAATGATCACAGTCATGGTTAATTAATAGCAGTTACTGCAACCTTGATTACCTAAATGGGCCTGTCATTCAGCTCTAGATTTATCGTATGGGAACTACATGTTCGAAGCTTACCATTGGTCGCAACAGAATAGCCACGGGAAGCCATGTAAGACTCAGCCCAGATTGACTAGCAATGTGAGACCAATGGCTTTACGCCTGCAGAGGAAGCGGTGCCGTTTGACCCCTTACCGCCCATTGAGGTCATTGCATTGTCGAACTCTGTGTGAGTTGGTTCAACGTTGAAGGGGTGACATCTAAGGAAGCTGAAGAACATGTGTTCCCCTTCTAGGGCGAGCGCAGACCTTTGCTGGATATAAATACAGTTGCGTGCAAAAGTTCTGACCTGTTCTAGACCTAACCCTGCTTTTGCTTTAGATATAATAATAATATAATATCTTTAATATACTTAATTAATATCTAATTATATCTTAATTACTTTAAGGAAAAAATTATTCTATTTAGTATTAAATAAGGATTAAAATAATATATAATTTAAGTTATTTTATTAAAGATATTATATTTTCTTTAAAGATAATTTTAGATATAATAAAAGG
>LXHY01000058.1:0-55903 GCA_002093855.1 Fusarium praegraminearum
GGCAAAGGAGTCATAATGCCCTTTGCAAAGTGTAATTATCAGGAAAACTTTATCTTTATCTGATCGTTCTACATCCTCTTGCTATCACCCCGCCTAATAGCGTCACTTCATACCCTGGCTCGTCACCCCCTCTCTGGTTGGACATCGTAACCTCCGGTGCACAAACCATGGTCATTGCCATTTGTGATCAGGGTGATACAGAATGGGACTCTGCCCTTTTAATCAAGGCTGAGGGTTGTGTTGATTGCGATACTGATTTGCGTCTTGCTTATGTGACGACCACAATCACATTGAGCGCAGGCGAGGACCCTTTTACATCGACTATCACTGCATCGGGTACTGTGTCTGGTACAATCAGCATCGGAGTATTGGCTACCACTACTGAAGAAGCAACTACTACTACTACCGTAGAGCCTACAACCACTACTGCTGATGTCGAAATCACCACTACTACTGAAGAACCAACGACCACCGCTGATGCCGGTATTACTACCACTACTGACGAAACAACCACCACTGATGCTGAGGAAACTACTACGACAACTGACGATACAACCACTACTCCTGTTGACGAGATAACTACTACTACCACTACTGTCGAGGAACCTACAACCACCACTGGTACTGACGGAACTGCAACTACTACCGATGGTGAGACAACAACCACTGCTCACGAGTCCTCCGCTGGGTCGACTAGTGATGATCCTACTACTTCCACTGAAGAATCCCCGACCGAGTCGACCACTGACAAGCCCCCGCCCACTACCACTGAAGAGGGAACGACAACTGGAACTACTCAGGTATCAACAGAGACCAGTGATACAGTCACACATTCAGAAACACTGCCAGATAGCACCACAACAGCCCTTGTGACAAGTGATATGACGACGGAGACTCCCACCATAGCAACTGAGTCTGATGTCATCACTACAACAGCCCAAGAGCCGGCTACTGAGATTACGACAGGCACAGAGACTACTATTATTTCCGATGCCCCCGTTGACGCCACTACTACGTCCTCGACCAGTGTTGAAACAACTGCCATAAGTTCAACAACCTCGTTCTCCAGCAACGAGCAAACTGAGAGTCCCAGTAGTGGTAATTCAACCTATGATAATACAGGTGTGTTCAAACCAAGGAATTACAGATCATACATCAACTTCGAATGCTATCACTGGCTCCGTGGAGGAGCTATTAAGCATGAGATAAGTACTAACATGACATTCAGTTCCCAATCCTGGCACCGAGACGACGACAGAATCTATTGAAACAACCACAGTCCAACAGATTGAGACCTCAACCAACACAATCCCTACAACCTCCCTTGAACGTGAGGAGGAAACAAGCTCCAGCGATGGTAAGTCTTCTACAAACTACGGTCAAAATAATCTGGTCATCTCGCCACATACATTAGCTAATAGCTCATTCTCACTAGTAATTGTTCCAACAGCCGACGACATGCCAACTCCGACGACCTCCTGCGTTTCTACCTCCTCTACTTCTGATACTATCAGCACTGGTGAAGCGATGACAAGCGACTCTCTTCTACATACTAGTAACGCTGCTATATCTCTGTCTGAATTACCAAGCACAGAGTCTTTCATTGACTCTGCTGTCACCGTCGAGCCTTATCTTCCTATTACACGATCACAAGGCGGCGGACCCATCGTCTACCCTTTCCCAACGACTGCCCCTTTCGATGCAGGTAGCTACACGACTGCTAAAACTATGGCACCTATAGTCACTACCATAACATACACGGTCGTTGATCCCAACAACCCATCACGACTGACTGTGACCGAGTATTGCAGTACCCTGAGGCCATCTCCGTGTCATGACTGCCAGGATCAGCAGCGACCAACGGTGGAGATGACAACTATCACGGTCGACTGCAATGCTTGTGGCCAGTCGGGTGAAAACACGATCATTCTTGACGTTCCAGCGGGCGCAGCAATGGCAACTCAGACACGCGATCATGCTGTTTATGGAACCCATCATGTTCAACATCACGAGTCCAATCCTCACAGGCATAGACCTCGTCCTAGCAAGGGAGGTTCTCAGACTTGGGAAAAGCCCCGGCCTCAGAACCCCGAGCCTGTTGCCGGAGACGAACCATACAACAGCGATGAAGGATACAAGTTTGACCATCCTCAGTCAGGCCACGCTGAGTCAAGCGATGCCGAGGGCGATCATAAAGCACCCAAGCCAATTGAGACAATCACGACAGAACCAAAGCCAGAAGGCAAACCAACCGATGTGACCAAACCTGAATGGAAGCCTGACACCGTGAGAGGAAACAACCAAACCGAGACCCTAGAACCAACATTCCATCGTCGACCAGCGCCGAGTTCTACACCGATGGCGCCCGGATCTCCTGCTGTGGTGTCGGCTGCAGTCAAGAATATGGATGGGATGCTTGTGTCGACGTTTTGTTTGACTGGACTTTTCTTTATTTTATAGTAACTTAAAGATTTAGCTACGACACTCAGACTCGCAGCATCTACTATTAAGTTTACCATATTAATAATTAATGTGTTTGGTTGTAATATTTGCCAATTTATACCGACGAGGGCTTCTCCTGAAGGAAATACAGGCCATTTGAGAATAATATCTGGAAGGCGTTCGGAAACTTATGAGTAGAGGACAGATTCTGGTCCATGGAAGGTATTCAACACTGTTTTGACATCCTCTCAGTTTTTGCAAACAAAAGAAAGTGGTGGATTATATTCACATACATTTAGTGCATCTATCAACATGGCACCACAAGATTAATTAACCTGGCACGCCTATTCTAGTGACATCATCAAACATGTTTTGCGGTTTTGGGAAGCCATTTCATCTATGTTTATAGAAGAATATATTTCAGCTCGACGAATGGGTAGCTTGCTACAGAATTGGTGTACAAACGATCAACATCAAACAAATGGCCCCTAACAGTACAATCTGATATATCTCAGTAGGCTAAATAATATCAATGAATTAGTTCATACTAATGTTTCTTGTCACCGAATTTCCCAATCAAACAGCATTATGGGTCACTTGGAGCTTGTGCAAACGAAGACTGTAATCCGACATTTCCAATGAGGCTGGCTTGATGAAATGTTTTCTATCCCTGTTATCGTCATTCAAACTGATTTACCATTCACAGGGGGGTTTCGTTTGACAAAGAATACAGCAAACGGAAAGGACCGGTCACGTAAACGCAAAGAATGCTGCGATGCCTGCATCTCTTATGTATAAAGTCGCGTCTTTTGACCTCTCTCTCGTCTTTCTCAACATCACATCGTAACCTCACATCATCCATCATCACTCACAAAACACATCAAGCAACACTGCATCCCATCATGCCTGGCGCCACTATCGAGTGTTCGTTCCCTCAGTATCCCCATATCATCGCATGCTGACGCTCTCTCAGCCTTCAAGGACGCCAAAGTCCGGCAAATCGTCGATCATGCAGTTGTTAAACTCGATTTACTCGTAGTCCTCCTCACAGTCAAATGGCGTGACTCTCCCGACTCAATCAACGAAACCACCGCAGAATTCCACGAGGACGCTGTCCAAGAGGTCGACGAAGATCTCGTACTCAAGTACTGGAAAGATGTTGGCGGCCGTCCCTACGCCACCATGCTAGAAAAAGATCATGTCTTCAAGATCTTGGACGAGACGGAGGGACATTGGACCGTCCAGTGGGTCGGCTACTCAAAGGAGGAGATGACCGTCGTTCCGAAAGCTGAGATCGCTTACAATCCCGGCATCGGTGAGGTGATTGTAAAGTGGCGACGAAGCTTGACGCCGGTGAAGGTATGTTTGATAGCAAACGTTTGATGGATAGATACTAATGTTTGCATAACAGTTGGCCAATGTACAGAATTTCTGTCTGGGACTCGACTCCAACAGAAAATTGCCAGATTGGTTTGCCCAGCTGCCCGAGGTGGACTGGGACAGCATTGACATGGAAGCTTTTGAGAATGGCAACTTTTGAACGCGGTGTCATTATAGGTCACTTGATCTTCAAGACCACTGTGATGAGACTCTTTGACCATTCGTCTCTACGCCCAGAAGGGGACCTCATATGCTGGCTTTTATTTCATATTTCGATGGCGGTGTGAATTGTGGCCTAGACTAGATAGTCCAAGTCATCATTAGACACTTTATAAATTTGCAATAATAGCAAACAAGTTGCCATCAACCCTGACGGAGCGTGACATTTAAGTTTCTTGGAAAATGTTCGTATTTGCGTGTATATTGATCCAGTCTCGTGATGAGAAAGACATTCGACTGCTATATTCGATCTTGCCATATAGACATTTGTGACGGCGTATAAACAATATTTCTTCCTCAACTGTCACACCCCCTACCTATACCCAGCACAAACATCCCGATAAACATTATTCTGTAACCCTGCCGCATCAGTAGGAATGTACTTCAAATACGTAGCATACGAATACGTCCATCTAGGATCGTTCGTCTCCGTCTTCCACGTCCAGTACACCCACCCAGCCATGCCAGGTACCTCATACAACTGCTGCTGCGCCGTAAAGAACTTGTTGAAAAAATCCTTATCCTTCCAGTCGTAGCTAGACGTCATACTCCATTCTCCAGTCAGCAAGAAATCCTGACCGTTGACGAGACGGGAGTCGGTGCAGGCGCTGTGCATAAGCTTGTAAGCATCTCCGTTATCGCTGAGAGCAAAGCCGATGTAGTTGTGGTCGTCGAAAGCTGTGAGTGCATCGTTGGCGATGGAGGACTGTGTGCGAGCATCGCCAGAGTCCCATTTGCTCGACATGAATTGAACATGGAGTTTCTTATCGTTGGAAACCTTAAGGCCGGATTCTGTGTCGCGGACGGCTTTGAGGGCAGCGGGATAGTACTTCTGAATAAGACCTGGGTCTTGACCCGGTGCAGGGTATCGATTGCCTCCGTCGTGGCGAGAAACGGGCTCGTTGAGAACCTCAATCATACCGACGGTGGAATAAGCAGGATTGGTGTGAATACGGTTCGTCATCCAAGCAAGCCACTTCTCCGCCCGTCCAAAATTGTAATCGTTATAAAACCCAGCTGGTTTGTTATTCTGGCCTGTGAAGACATCTTCCTGCTGTCCACCAGGAGCGCCATGAAGATCCATGATGACATAGATACCAAGATCAGCAGCCTTCTTGACAACAGCATCGAGATAAGGCAGCATTCGATCTCCATCAGCAAAAGGCTCAGAAGCCTTGTCCACAATACTCGTGTAAGACCAGTACCCAATGGGAATTCGAATAGTATTCAGTCCAACATCGTGAACAGACTGAACAGTATCAGCATTGATCCACGTCTTCCAGTGCTCTTCGAAACGTTGATTTCCTGTTTCGCGATTGCTGCCTTTGTAGTGATCGTTCATACAGTCAAACTCAGATGCAGAGGTGCCGCATTGAAGCTTGTTTTTCCATGTATCTTCTTGAAGCCACTTTTCACAAACAAGCCAACCTGAATATGTTAGCAGATGTTGTTCAAGGGGCAGTGTTTAGTACGAACCGCCAAAGTTGACGCCGCGAATCTTGGTGATACCGCTTCCCAAGTTTGGCTTGAAGCGCTTTCCGAGTTGTTCGAACCGGGCAGTTTGATTGAACGAAGCCAAATCACGCTCATGAGGAAGCCAAGCAGTGGCAGAGCCAACAAGCGCTAACGAAGCCAGTTGTGAGAAATGCATTTTGAACAAGATCACAACAGTGACTGACAATTAGAGAAACAATCACTAAGCCGCACACGCTACTTAAATACAAAAATGTATTCTCTTCGCCCCCAACTCCAGACCCTTGTATTTGTACTGCCCGCTCCGTAAGCATAAGCGGGCAAATGTCTCTCCCAGACCCATACGAACTTCCTTTTTCGCTTATCGAGTCGTCATAATCATCCCAAAGACCAGCATTTAATGCACGCTATGGCTCAGCTGAAAAATAGTATACACGAAAGAAATGCCGTTATTGCCGGGCACATGAATTAAGGAATTGAAGGATGCAGTGAAACAGGTTCAATTAAACGTTGATGAGTGGCTTTATCTGAAACTTGACTACTGCTATTTAGTATGCTTATGTGCGAGTTTAATTCGCCGGATTGCCTATTCAATCTCGCAGGGCAGATTTCTAGAAGCACGAGTGTTATCTTATCATCATTTCATCAGGTCCCCGCTGATTGTAACTGGCGGCAGGCATTGGTAAGAAGAGCAATGTAACCGTTTGGCTGAGCAAATGCTTACTAACAAGCATAAAGCATCCATCGAATGATGAGAAGTGCTACTCTATGCTCAAGCTGATGATACTCTCCCTGAACTCACCATATTAACCTACTCAACGTCTGAATGCCACTATCCGTCAAACGTAAACTCAATCGACCAGATCATCGGCTTCAAAACTAACCCCGAAAACCTATGCCACTGACGTAGAGCTTGAGCGGAAATACTCCGCTAATAATCTCGTAGCTAACCAATTACTACCCCTCAATCTGTCACAGTGTGAACGAAACAAATTATCAATGATCAAGATTCAATGCTTCATTGCTGGGGAATTATCATCCAAACATCTATGTAGCCAAATCATGCATACAATCCAATAACATCCCCTTCCCAAACAAAAAGGCTGCGCAAAATTTGTCATTTCTAGTTTACCATCCAACATTATATACAATCCCCTTCATATTTCTCTACCAAGGCTTGACCTTGAGCATGCTACCCTCCTCGGCAAGAGCCTTGTGGAGGTCGAAAGCGTTGAAGAGAAGGTGAGGCTCGTGGCCCATACCCTTCTTGAGACCCTCACTCTCGGCCTTCTCGTAGTAGTGTGTCAGGATAGGCTGGTACTTGGGGTGAGCACACTTGTTGATGATGACGCGGGCGCGCTCGCGGGGAGAAAGACCGCGAACATCAGCAAGACCCTGCTCAGTCACAATGACATCGAGGTCGTGTTCAGTCTGGTCGATGTGAGTGCACATGGGGACAATGCAAGAGACACCGTGGGGGTCGGTCTTGGAAGGTCGGCTGGAGGGAGTGTGCATGATAGAGTACTTGGCGTTACGGAGGAAATCCGCTGATCCACCGAGACCGTTGAGCATACGGGTTCCGCTGACACAAGTAGAGTTGGCGTGGGCGTAGATGTCGACCTCAACGGGGGTGTTCATGCCGATAACACCAAGGCGCTTGATGATCTCGGGAGCGTTGGAAACAGCCTGGCTTCGGAGGAGGATCTTGTCGGCGTAGGCGTCCCAGTTGTCGTAGAAGCGCTTGAAACCGTCAGGAGAGAAGCGGGTGGATGTAGCGGTAGCGTAGTCGAGCTTGCCAGAGTCAAATAGATCGAGGAAAGTGTCCTGGATAACCTCGGTCCAGACCTTGAGGTTCTTGAACTTGGACTCGTTAAGACCACCGACAATGGCGTTGGCGACATTACCGATACCGGACTGCAGAGGCAGGAGGTTGGCGGGCATGCGACCGTGAGCGACCTCGTGCTCAAAGAACTCAATCAAGTGTCCGGCAATCTGGCGAGAGGTGTCGTCCATGGCGGCATTGGGGCCGGTGGCATCCCAGTAGTCGGACTCGACGATAGCGACGACCTTGGAGGGGTCAATCTTGACCGAAGTGGAACCAATGCGGTCCTCAACGGCGGTGATGTTGTAAGGTGTGCGGTGGGGAGGGACGTCGGTAAAGGTAATATCGTGGAGACCCTTGAAGGAGGGGATGGCAGTGTTGACCTCGATGATGATCTAGAGAGTAACTGTCAGTTCAATTCTCGTTTCTAGTCTTGGCAGTGACGTACCTTGTCGGCCATTTGGACCAGCTCGGGAGTGGCACCAACAGAGGCACCAGGGACGAAGCTGCCATCCTCGAGAATATCGGTGGCCTCGACAACAGTAACATCAAGGTTGCTGTTTTGACGGTCCTTGGTGTAAAAGCCCTGTGAAATAAAGTTAGCCTTTGCTCCTTGATCGGAGCCACAAAGTGGAAAGAAAGCTCGGTGGGAGATTAAAGCGAGGCCGAAGCGTCAAAATGGTGGGGCTTCAACGGGCAAAAGGGTAAATTCTTTCGTTGGACGTACGTAGACGAGGTCAGAGGGGAACATGGACAGATGCTTGTCGAAGAAGTTGATGCGACCAGAGTTGATTCCCTTGGCAATGTCCTTGCCGACCTGGTGAGGGCTTCGCCTGTTGATCATGTCGAGAGCAGCCCATCGGTTCTCCGTCTCGGAACCTGCCGAGGCGCCGACAAAGAGGGAGTACTTCATCTTGCTCTGGAGGTTGTTCTGCTCGACATAGTCGGCCATGGCAGCAGGGACCTTCCTGAAGAAGCTGTCAGCGCAATTGTTCTTCTGGTGGTTTTGCGCCAAGCTCGGGTAATGGGAGCACAGCGTTAGGTCATAATAGCCGGCGGGGAGGCACAGCATTCCCAGTTTCTGACTCTTTCGACGAGCGATTCCAAACGTCCAGATAACTTACTTTGGGTATCCAACAGCGGTGAATCCAGACCAGCCGATATAAGAACCATTGGGAAAGTGGTGCATGAGATCCTCAGGTCGCGCAAGCTTCTTGAGGAGAGCGGGATTGCGCACGCGCGCCTTGAGGGCGGCAGAAGCAACAGGAGAAGCCATGATGAAGATACTGTGACAAAAAGAAGAACAGAAAGGAAGAGGGGAGATTGTCCAAAAGACTATACAAAAGGAGGAGGAGGTCAAGGGGATAAATAGACTGGAGAGTCCAGGTGGGATGAGAAGGAAAAGAGGAATGGAACAAAAAGAAGAGCTCCAGTTGATCTAGCCTGATGGGCCTGACGGTGACGAAGTGGATCGACGAACCCACTGGGAGCAAAGCGGGGATGGAACCTATGGACAATTTCAGTGGTTCAAGGGATCGGCTACAGTGGACGCTTCAGTGGGTGTTTCATTCTCCAAATTTGAGTCTGTCTTGTATCCCCGCATGAACTGTCTCTGTACTGTACAGACAGCGAATTGACAGGCTCCGGATTTAATGTTCCACAAGTGTCATACGGAGTACTTGTTCAATCACCGGGTTATAGGGGATGATGGAGTAGTCTACACAGTCCCCTTCTCCAAGATCTACCGACGATGCCGAGCAAAGACTGCATCGGGAGTGACACTATTAGGCAATGGACCCGGACAAGTGTGCGTCAATCGAGATGGCCTGATTATATGCATCATCATATTCCTTGGCTTCTCAGTATTGTGTCTTTGACTTGTTTATCATGGATAATACACACAGAGTCTCGTCTCATACTTAGTGTTATCAGAGCACTCTCATGTGCTGTAAATATTACTCCGGTCCTCCTCAATACCGCCCATCTCATCCCCCGAAGCCTCCGTCATTCTTGACCTCCGAATGCCGTAGAAGTGGATCCTCTTCTCCAAATAATGTGGTTCACCTTCCGTCCGGCCGAAGTGAGCACAGACCAATATCGGCATCATTCGGTTACAACCAAACCGAGAGTCAGTACCATGTAACACCAATTAGTTTATAAGCTTGGAATTTGGCTTTATACCCCATAATCAACCTTGCTGTTTGCGATGTAGTACAGTCACCATTTCCGGGGTCCGGAGCAGTACTGTAGTTGGTCAACTCGATGGTTATACATCTAGACTCATACAATAGGACCTGCTCGACGCACCGCAGCATCTACGTCGGAGATATATCTAGGTCCGTATCCCTTCATGAAGCATGTTGGATTGGCTTGACGGTCAAATCAACTCCTCGACCCTTGTAGCTTGGCTCTTCGTCTCCCTAGTGGTGGGCTCAATCATCAGTGTATACCAACTCCAGGGTATGAGGTAGTTCGTAGTTTACCGATACGCCTAAGCTGAGGCTCTGCTTAAAATCATGCGATTAGCGAAAATACAACGGCTGGTCACTATTTACTAGGATATCCTAGTGGGAAGCAGAAAGGGTGACTCCCAAGCTTCTGGCTACAAACACCTTTGAGCCCGCCCGATCAAACATACACTGGCTTCACTCCAAGCAGACAATACTTCTGATACCTGAAGGCATACTTCACAATGATGATTGAGTTTTAATTATCAAGGTAGGAAATTACCTGAGCCCGCCGTCCAGCCATCTGTCCTCGTCTCGTCCCCATCATTTATCACTCAACACCATTCTCAATCCTGCCTAAGCCGTTTCTTCTCGTCTTCACAGAACGCCTCGATCTTCTTCCTCTTCTCCTCGGACACCGCTTGAGTAGGCCAACCCACGATTGCATGAATGACAGTAGACGGCACATCCCACGCCTTCAACCTCCCAACCTTCTCGAGATGCGCCTCCTCCCATGTCTCCAATGCCGCGGGATATCGGTCAAGGTAGTCGCTGATCATTGTCTCTACGTCTGGCCAACGGTCGACAAATTCTTCGCCCATCACACGCGCTACGTTCTCTTCCCAGCGTCCGTTGACACGTTGTTGTCGCTGCCAGTAGGTTTCGCGTTGGCCGATTTCGTGCAGCAGGCCGTCGGAGCGGCGGACGAGATTCCGTGCATCTGTGTAGTACGCGTTGTTGAAGGGATAAGGGAGATCGTTGTGATCTCTTCGGTTGGTAGACATTGTTGGTTCGTTGTTAATGATAGTCGTGTTGTTAACTGTTGTCGGTGGTATTTGTGCTGTGTAGCTGGTGCTGGATGAAGTTGGGTTGTTGAGTTTGTTCTTCCATGGAACTCAGTCTTCTTTTGTACACGACGAAGTAACTCATTAGAGTTGCCCAAACTTAAATCAAAAGGTGCGTTGATTGTGAAGGTACTGATGCCTCTTGTTCTTGCCACTCATCACTTCACCTCCATCAAACGGTCCCACCAAACCTCTGGACTGCAGTCAATGCAGACAAACGCACTCGAGTATCTGCAAACGAGTAAACACAATGATGATTGCACGTCTAACAATGACAAACGTGTCCAAGTACAAGCTGTATATTATTGCAAGGCCACTCTCCAGTCATTCGTAGATCATTTCGTTCTGGGCGCAAACGAGTACTAGAGGGTGAGAGTGCCTAGTGAAGTCGACACAAAGAAATAGACCACCGAAATCCGATACTCGTGACTGCGTACCTTTAGTACTGGCCTCGTCACCAATATTCTTATATTTCATGAATGAAGAGACCAAGAAAAGTCCGAGATTTAGTTGAACGCTCAAGCTCCCTCCGTCCTCTTTTCCCTCAATCTCGCAGCACTGCTTCCTGTGAGGCTCGTGCTGAGCTCCTACTATGTTGCTATGTAGTTCCTACGATTCTCTGGGCGTTGCCAGCAATCGCCGCTTAATACTCCCGCTTGTTTCAGGTGCGCGTGATCTTCTCTCCATGAATGACAGCCTCCAGTGGCGAGAGCAGCTCCACCAAGCGAATCAATGAGACCCAAAGTCTAAATGACATTAGGAGAATTAATCCCATTGCTGTTCGTCGGGAAAGAACAGGTACTCGTCACTGCGGCGAAGTACACTCAGAGGACCTCGAAGTGTACTGCCAATCCTTCGACTGGCCCTTGTACTCTTCTAAAAAGGAGTGTCAATTCGCAGAGGGTTCTGGGGGTCCTGTATCAGCTTGTATTGACGCTTCGCGATGTAGGCTATCTTACTCCATTTCATTATGCCGAGTCCTCTATCTGAATGCATCAGGATATTCCGACGGACGTAAGTCAGAGCTCCGCTCTACAGAGATGATACCATCAAACTCATCATCCCTGGGCACAGGTCTACCATCAATATGCCGGAACACAAATTTGAACAATATGGCGCATTCAGTGATGCCTTATCTGCAACCTTCTTGGGCCAATCTCATGGTAAACGCGCTATAGGTAGCTTCGTTGTTCGGGCGATTGTACGGCCTTTGGCCACGGTCCCGCTGAATGGGTGACATATGAGATGCTCGGGCTCTGTCAAGTTTGTCGCCATAGATGGCCCGAAGTGCGACTTCAACAGTCAATGAGGCCATCCGACGTAGGTGATGAATGCTTCGATGACAATGGACAAAGCGGTCCAGCGACATTGTGAGGGTTGGGGTCCGTTTATTGTATCCTATCTACTATCGGATGGATCAATCAGGCTTGTGTAGGCGCTGTCTCATAGTTTCAATCAGTATCAAGCTACACTGGATCTAATACATGCTATTTCGAGATTACCAGACATGTTTCACAGTTGTAAACGCCGACACAACTTAACCTACTCACTCCCAAAATGAATGCGTTCTAAAAATATGGCAGACCACAAATATCCTGCAACGGCGTCAATATCTATGCGCAATGACTGCCTCTAGCCTCAGGCCCAGAACACGGCGCCAGAAGCAAAGACAAGGGTTCTTCCAGGTGGCTGGTACAACTTTAAGCAAAATATGCCTTCGGCTGCCCTGCATCAAGAGTCACACAAAGTAGGGCACATACGCAACCTTATTCCTGCACAGTATAAAAGGTTCAACTGGATAATAAAATCGCAATAACGCAGTCTTCATCCTCATCCACACGAAAAGACAAACAAGCAATCAAGCAAGTCGTCCAAACCCGAACAACTAATGCATGAAGCAAACATCGATGATAGTCAAGATGTCTACCACGTATTGCCACACGATCCGACCTGGCGACCCTAGCCCGATAAGGGACCAGTAGGAGCAGGCCTTTCAGTATGGCCATAACGACTTCATCGACGCGATCGTCGAAGCAAGGGGCCCTAGCTTCTCATTTGTTTATAGTCTTCGGCATTAGGGAACCACGATGCGAAGGATGCCGGGGAGGTGCTGTCGTGCCTAACTACAGAAGAAACTGTCTATAAGACAAGTCTTGCCGCCCGGAACACATAAGCCAACCATGCAGGATCCTTAAGGGTCACTTCCATCATAGGTATGCAAAAAGTCCCCTAAAGGCCTGGGGGCTGGGGGCGGCGCGCAGGACTAACAGCAATATTGGAGGTTTTTATACAAAACCTGGGACAAGAGCTACCCAATTTGAGTGCGGATACGACCTCTAGTCATCTCAGTACTTGATCGGTATACTCGCCTGCGGCGTAAAGGCGAGTGGCACGCGCGGCAGCGCGACGAACAGCAAGCCGCGAGACTGGCGGCGGATCGATCTCCGCATCATGTAATCTTGACTCTGGAGTCCCGACAGAGGCAAGATCCTATCCTTAGATACCCTTTATAAGTTCCAGCTGTTCTCTGTGGTTCTTCAGCTTTGTGTTGTGATGCAATCCTATGGATGGGCGCATCGTTAGGGTGGGAGATCTGGCATCGGTGTCTCGCCACACAGGACGTCTGAGCGGCGACGTTCCTCGCCCCCGACGTCTCGAGGGGGCCTGTTTTGCCTGTCCTGAACGTCCACATTGAACACAACATCGGTACCCAAATGGCGTTCGACGATATCAACCAACCGACAGCAAAGATGATCGAATACAAGAAGAACGACAGAAGCACGGAGGGGAAAGACTTGCCCCATTTGGCGATTCTGGTAGGTTTGAGTGTGTAAAGGATCGTTTCCCGGTGATCCTCTAGGGGGGTTGTTGTTGGCTTTCCACGACTGGTCTAGGGAGCTAGGCATTGAGTGTCTACAAAACTGCCAGGTTGTGTCTCTCTGTCTTTTCGATCCACAGTGTCTGTCATTGGTGTTTGTACGATGGTGACGCTGAGACTGAGAGATGGTTGTGTTGGTCCGCATATTGTTCGTCTATGTCTGTCCATGGTAGGGGGCGTTAACGAAGTCAAAACAATCATGGCAAGCAACAACGAATGCCGTAAAGTCAGTTACGTTTCCTATACAGGATCTTTCTAGGAGATGTCCCTGATTATTGAACGTCTCAATATCCACTCTGCTCTTCAACTCACCTCCAACAACGTCCACGACTTCATCTCGGAAGCAGCCAGCAGATGACACAGGTTGGTAATGCCAAGTTGTTGGGAGATGGGAACCCCAAGGTTTCCTTAAACGGTGAACGCTATCATGACCTATAAGGACAGTCAAGAAGAAATCGCATAAGACAATCGCTCAACTCTCTCATCAATGATGATTACCTGGTTAACGCTTTTTGGCGTCCTTTATCAGTGGCCCTCAGGGGCCCAAGAGGCCACACGATCAACTCCACGCCACATCAGTGGTGCTGTCGTCCAGGCCCTGCACGTGGTTCCATTCGCTGCTTTGAATCAGCGAGCTTGTCATGCCGAAGAGGGCAAAGGGGACAGCGGTCAATCGAGGTTTCATAGCCTCTCACCAGACCTCCCTGCCCATCCCTGGCCGCGGCTCCTCCTCCATCAAACTGGAGGATTCTAACGCAGGGTGTCGGGTTCGGGTATCTGCCCCCTCCCCTCGCCGTGTTTGACAAGAGCGCCTTGGTCACTTGAAGATATACAGTGAATCGCCGATCTTCCCCCAGGTAGATATACCACAATGCAGACATGGCATTCTTTCACCGACGTCGCAAAGCGTAGTAGAGTCCCAAGCGTCCGCTTCACTCAGCTCAAATATAATATTCTGGTCTGTCTCTGATTCACTGCAGATCTTAATACATAAACATCTACCCAACCCATCAACAAACACCTAATCTCTTCACATAATCACCTCCTCCTCGGAATAACAACCAATGGATCCTCCCCCTTCCTCAAAGCCGTCATCAAAAGCTGCATTCTCCCATCAACCCTCCCATCCAAAACCTCACACGCCTCCCTCACACTCATCCCCTCCGCCTCACACATTTCCTCCACTTTCCTCACAATCTTTTGTCTCACACCGACATAGTTACTCGCATACTTTCTTTCCTGCAACGTCCCCATACGCCATGACGTATTGTACTTATTCTCGAGTTCTTCAATCGCTGGATTCCCGTTACTGCCGTGCTTCCATTCTTGCCACACCAGCGCAACGGTCTTGGGCATGCGGTGGTATTTAAAGCGAGGACCTGAAGGACCAGCCGTGAAACGGGGTGCTATGGAGCGTGAGACGGAGTAACGGGGTTTTTCGGCGTCGGGGTCGTCGTCTTCTGACGGTGGCGGGGAGGGCGATGCACCTCGTGCTGTTATTTCTGACTCTTGATGTTCTTCCTCTTCACTCTCATCTTCATCTTGAACTTCAGGTTCAGGATCATAGTCTTGATCGTTGGTATCTCCCCGGTGTTCATCCTCAGACTCTTCATCGTGTGCATTGTTGATAGCCTTCCACGACGAATGCCTCAACCTAACACTTCTCACGTCCGCTCTCGTCCGTCGCTTCACTTCTCGGTGGGGTCTCATAGGAGGATTCTTTCGTTTCGGCGCTCGTCTCCCGGTACTTCTCACAGGAGGTGTTTCCACGTCAGGTGTTGGCGGCAATTGATCAAAGGTTGCGCTGTCAAAGGGCGTTGGTTCCTCTGTGAAGCGAACCGTTCTTTGTTCCTCTCTCGGCTCGGGAATATTCTCGCTTTGGATCATCGGTTCCACGCTTTGTTCAACAGATTCGCAGTTGTCAGTGACAAGCTCGTTGACTTCATGCAAATGAACACCTCCAAACTGTTTCGCAATCTCAAGCTCAGCAACAGCGAATTGTCCTTGTTTGACCTCTCTCATGAACCCGACAAATCCATCCATGAGAACAACATGCATCTGGAGTCTTTTATCCATCTCGGCCATTTTTGCCATCATCTCCTCGTTTTGGCGAGTGAGTTCATCAGTTCTTTGTCTTTCGGCTTCAAGCTCCGACGCGTAGTAATCTTGCATGTTGACCACCATTCGAGCGAGACTAAAAGGGACTCGATCGATCGCGTCATCAACTGAGTCTTCTCTGCAGTCGCCAGCTTTTTGTTCCACGGATTCGACCGATTGTTGGCTCGTCGCAGGCGTGATTGGTCCGAAGCAAGGCTCCGATGCTGAACGCCGAAGTGGGGACACGGATGCGGAGCGGGACACGGAGGTCGGGGATCGATTCGGAGAGAGGAGCATTGTCGGCGTATCGATATCGCTCAGTTCCGAAGACGAAGACATTTTGAACAATACTGCACAAGTTTTTGACTCGAGTCAATGCGGATCTCTCTTGTCTCTGGCGACAGTGCCATTCTTATTCCCAAAGAACAGACGGTCCATGCTGCTGCCCCAGACTTGGAGAACAAAGAAACATCACGGACCCGAATGACCCAATTGTACACAATGTTTGCTTAATTCTTGAGAAATGTCATTTTCTTGGTTTAAACAATACTAACTATGGTAGGTATAAATAGCAACCAGCCCTGTATGTATCTAGGATTGAATAGCAGTAAAGCACAAATAAAAAACAATACTTCCTCACCATTGGGGGAGTCATGCATCCATCTCTTCATCTAGTTTCGTTTCAGTCTTTCTTGTTGTGTACGCTTCTTTCCAAACGGAAAAGAAAATAAAAGAATATATGCTCGGCTTTCAAGAAATCATTATCATGCTCTGCGTTCTGTGGCGGGTACTGTGTAAACAAAATAAACAATTAAAGGAATACTGTTAAAACCAACGGGTATATAACGCCAACGATGCTGCTTTGATGCGATAAGGTAGGTTATGCGGGGTTGTGGTGGTGAGGAGGGAGGGGGCTGTTGTTTTCTTTGTTGTATGAATAAAGAAAGAATACCCCTGGCCTTGTGATAGTTTGTTTGGTGGCTGGTTTAGATCAGGTCAAATGTACGCCGCCGGTTGAGCCTCGGCCTTTTGGCGTTTCCAGAATTTCCATCCCTTGCGTCGTCTTCCATTCTTGTTCTTTTGCGCGCCCGCCTTTATCTTCTCCATATGGTGATCATCCTCCAGCTCGAGCCTGTACCGGCGCACACTTCCTGAGTCGTCGTCAAACGAGACATGTCTGTTCTCGCGAGACACAAAGCAGTCTGGAACGATGTGTTTCAGAACCCAGCCCTTGACACCGCGCGTAGCAGCGTCAATAGCGGCGTACTCGAGACGGCGCGTGCGGTCGCTGGTCCAGTAGTGCGTTGTCTGCGGCGGCGGGGAAGGGATGGGCGTGGGCTGGACGCGACGATCGGGGACGCTGTCGGCGAGCTCGATGGGATCTGGCGAGGGGAAGTGGAAGAAAGCTGTGGGTTGCTTTGAGGTTTGTTGAGTAGCTGTGTTGGTGCGCACGAGATGAAGGGACTGGGCGCTTGTGCGGGTTTGTTGAACGGGGTGCGTCTTTGCAGAGCGACGAAGAGAAGGTCGACGATCGCGGAAGCGAGTTCTGACTCCTGAGCCGTTGCTGCTGTTACTGCTGGTGTCTCGGGAGGAGCCATTCGACCATCGACTAGAGGTGGTTGTGTTGGAGGTAGAGGTGCGTCGAGGGGTGTTACTCTCGTAGCCAGAATCTTGTCGCTGCATCTTTGCGGTGGGCGGTCGACGGTCCCTCACCCAGTTGCTTTCCTTGGGCTGCTGCTGTTGGCGCTGAAGCTCATGTTGAAGATGCTCAAGTTGCTGAAGACTGGTGGTATCGTATGTCACGGGTGGTCGAGGCGCGGGGGACGCAGACTCGAACAGCTCCGTATCGGCGAAGCTGTGGTATGTCGTTCCAGACGCTCGAGACTCGGACCTCTCATCCATCATGAAGCTAGCATTCAATGCGGTAGAAGCTTCGGCCCACTAGAGATATAGATATGTCTTTATCGATAAAGAGTAAGAGTAAAGAAGTGGGGGTGGGTATAGGAATAGAATATTAAATCGTTGTTATTGCTTTGTCGAACGAAGAAGAAAAAGAAAAAAAAGAATGTGAGTGATGTGATGTGACTGTCAGAAAAGAGAGGGGATTCACAAGCTCTATAACAGCCAGCACGTCGCTTCTCTTTATTTCCTTTCTTCTTTTAAACGACAGAACAATCTCGGAAGAAACCCCGTCCCAGCCAAGGTTTCAGGAGACTTGTGATGCTTTCCCAACAAATTGGAAGAATAATAACAAGCTTTTTCTTCCTTTCTCGCGGTGAGGCGGGAAGCGAAAGAATAAAAGGGTTCTCTCGGTTACCGGGGGGGAGAGAAAACAAAAGGAAAAAGGGAAGAAAATGGAGTCAGAGCAAGACAAGCGAAAAGTTGCGGTCTGCGCGTCCCAGGTTTCCCTTTTATTTAGTAGTTTAGCAGAGAGACGAGGAACTAGAACTTGAACAAGGGCCCTGGGCGATTGCAGAGAATGGACCCAGATGTCTCCCAAGTTGCAGTTGCAGTTCCAGGGACCGCTAGCAGGGGTGGGGAGATGCAGTAGTTTAAGCGGGAAAAGAGGACAAGACCTGGGCCTTTGGGATTGGGCGGTGAAGATATGCACGATGGCAGATGAGGATTTGAAGTTGGTGGTGGTGGTGGTGTCATGCACCTTTGAGGTTTGAGTGGATAAATATGGTTAAAGATGGAGAGATGAGCTGAGTCAAGATGGACTTGCGGTGATGTTTGGTGGGAGAGAATATGAGATCTGAATCCCCCCGCCTCAAATCGAACGATTGAGTATATCTAGCGGTGCGATTTAAATCCCTCTCGGTGGTACTCTACATATAAAAAAAACACCAAAGGGTTAGTGTTAAGTCTCATGATATTTTGCACCGATCGTCCAAGCAAAATGGAGTAGAGAGAATGTCACCTTACCTCAACAACCACGTTGTGGAGAGTTTTTTCTTTCTGTTAGCGCCTTCAGTTGAGTGGCGTTGACGATCGAACGGAAAAAAGAGGAGTCGTAAAGGCTTATGGGGCCGGTTCGGCTGCGGCTGCGGAGAGCGGAGGAACAGGATAGCGAGAGGATGATGGTCGAATAAGCGAGAAGAAGAAGTAGAACAAAAAGAAGAATAGGAGTTGTGTTGTTTAATAGGGGAGAGAGGAGGTCTATCATATGACGAGTACAGCATGTCGCGGCAGTAGTACAGCTACGAGATCCCCTCATCTTCACATGTTCAGTGTCTTTTACTGTTAAAGTGTTTCACCAGAGTGAAAGACATGGAATGTCTGATCTGGTCTGTGTGCCCGGGGGTGGCTCTTAGGCACTTGAGATTCATCATTCATCCGGTCTCGACACCGACTGTCATAGCTCAGGTCATTACTGAGGCTAGAGCTACACATCGGCGGCGGGTTACAACGGAACAGAAACCCATAAGCAGTCTATCGATCGTCTCTGCAGGGACCCCCCCACGTCGCGTCGTGCAGAAAGGATTGGCTGGATGGTCTTTTTGACTCTTGACTTTTACACGGCCCGCCTGCGCCTTTTTCACTCTTGGATCGGGAGGTCCGTGCCTGAGAGGTACATGGTGAGCGTTTAGATTATGGAGGATTTACTCTGACAATAACGGACATGCCTAGATATTACTGACAGTGTCTACCGACAGTGTCTCTCAGAGTGAGTATCAAGCCTCAACGGTTAGAGACAGCATAATCGAGGCTTGATCACAGCTCATTTCTCCCCACGTGTCAAACGTCAAGTGGGACAATATACATATGTACAGTCCCGTCCGTCCGTCCTGACAGTGCAATCCATGCTGCATATACATAGCAGGCCATGATATGCAAATCATGCCCAGGTTATAGCTGACTTGTACATATCGACCATCAATAGCAATCTCTCAGGCGGGTTTCTCTCTCATGACGATGGATGTCCCCGTTCTCATTCTCGTGACTCGAGCCAACTCAAGTTAAGCGCTTCTCTTTAATCGCGGGGATGATCCCAGCGTCTCTGAGACACTTGGCCCCTCATACGAGCACCAGTGATTGATTTAGTGGACAAACGCTCAGTGATGAATTTAGTGGATAAACCGCTGTGATTAATTTAGTGGACAGACGCCCAGTAATAAATTTAGCAGTCTGTTGGAATGAATGCCGGCTCTTCCCGTCGGACCGGCTTCTTGTCCATGGGCAAAGACAGGTTAGATGACGCGTTTTGCAGACATTCCCATCATGAGAGGAATTTACTATGTTTAGATGAAATGACAGTTAAAAAAAAGACTGGTCATTTCTTGGCGACAAACTGGGGAACATTTTGGGTCGGTGATAGGGTAACCCCAGATAATAATACAGTAGGGGTCGTATTGACGATGGTACCTGTGTTGTCCTGCCTGACCTGTTTTGTTCAATGCATTATCGTATTCCCATCACAAGATTTATGGATGGACAAGGCATGTGAAATCGGCGGTAGAAATGCCAGCCGAGGAAAACTAAAAATGCATGACTTGTTGTGGCAGCCGTCTTGTTCACCTGATGCAACTAAAAACTAAGCTTGTCTTGGAGGTGTGCCACGCCCAGGCACGGAATAGAAGCCACCTACGGAACTGTGCCTCTTTTTTTCTGCAAGGTTATCTCTACATAGTCGGTATATGGTATCGACGTTGCTTTTTTCTTCGAGGCTCTCTCTTGTTGTATCAGAAATGTAGTAGTGTATCGTGCATTGTATAAGCCTCAATCTGCATGTCCAAGACAACATGATGCTCACATCGCGATAAACGATACCCGACATCGGAGTAGCGTCGTATCAGATTGCGAAAATTCCATTCTACATAAGCCTGGCGATGTGACGCTGCTTCATGCACCTTGGCGATCATTTGGTCAGCTGCTGTAGATGTTGATCGGGAGTGGGCAACGATAGGGCAGTGATTATCGGAAGAGTGCCAGAGTTGCAGGTTGTGAATATCCGTGGGGGAATAAGACAGGGCACCTGAGACATGCTGCTGTAGGGTGAGTTGTCGACGTCGCTCAATGCCTTGTCTGGAATAATATTGGTTACTCTGATGCCATATGTCGGTAGAATTGCCAAGTCTAGAATTGAGGCTCTTGATTTGGCTCATTGTTGTACAGGAGCTTACCCACTAAAAATATACTGAGGGGACATGATGCCTTGCTTTGGTGGTTATGGATGCGAAAACATTACAGAGTACAACAGCCTCATATACTGATCATCTTTGTATCGCAGGTATCTGTACATAATTGCTTCAATCAATTCTAGTCTCCGGTCTGGGGTTGTTTATTTTGACCTGAAATCTCCATCGTTTTATTGGTTGCTCCGTACACGATGGGAAATGCACGGCAGCAGTATAGGGCTGTTGATTCAGCTGCCAGATGAAACTACGGAACAAAAGACATGCGCCCCCTATCGCGTCGCGTATTATTGTACGACAATCATTAATATATGGTTCAAGATAGAATGCGACGAGATAAATGCCATCATCTAATTATCTCTATGGAAGTTGTGTAACCTCATTCCCCATCAATCCATCTACAGATACTGGTATAGGGTGAGTCCAGCCAAAAATAGCATCTCTTTTCGTCCCAAAGCTGAGCAGAATAAAGTTTAGATGAGGCTGGGGTAATCGCTCTAGGCAAAGTGCGATTACATCCGCCCGGATGCTCGTAAACTGGTACAATCCTCGTCTCGACTTTTGGCTGGATGCGTCCATTTGAGCAAGATTCAACCAATTGCGGACTCGGATGAACCGGAAATGCTGCATAACGTAATCACAAGCTTGACCATGTTGGTCAAGCTCTTCATTCCAACTCCAACAGACATCATCTCTCTTCTTTTCCTCTCTTCAATTATGTTATGGATATCTTCAAGAGACACGGAGATCACGGACACGAAGAGAAACACGGCCATGGACATCAGACAGAGGATGGAGCGAGACAGCATTTCCTCGCTTGCCTTTACTGGTACGTCCTTGCGACGCTGCTGTTAATAGCTTCTGTCTCACATGCGGTCTCACTCTTTGTTGCTAAACAAAGGTAGGTAACACTAATCACATGCCAGAACACAACTAACACCTACAGGCTAAAGAGAAGGGATTTGGGGGCCAGTTCAGATACTGCTATCTCTACCATTGAGAAATTGATCGATACACCAAAGAACCTTGCATCAAGACTAATTGGCCACCCGAATTGGTCTGCGACTCTGCCAGTGCGAAAGACAATCGTTGTTGTGGCATATGCTGCTTTCATCGCATTTCTCATCACATACAAGTCCATCAAACACGACGGCACTTTTCACGAGCGCATCGCCTTTCGCGCAGCATGGATCACAGCCACCCAAACGTCCCTACCGTTTCTCCTTGCAGTGCGCGTCAACCCAATCGGTCTTTTAATAGGAACTTCATACGAGAGGATCAACTGGTTCCACCGATGGGCATCACGAATCTTCTTTGCCAGCGCCACCATCCACGGAGGCTTCTTTATCTATGAGTGGCTCGAAGCCAGTTTCTTCTGGACCGAGATTAAAACCGTCAAGATGGTTCTCCCCGGTATCGCAGCATGGTTCATCCTAGCCTGGACCGTCATCTCAACAATCCCCTTCTTCCGTCGCATAAAATATGAGCTTTTTGTCGTGCAACACATCATTTCTGTCGTGCTACTCTTAGTGTTCCTGGTTCTTCACGTTCCAGACCACCACCTCTTCAGCATCTGGTGCGCCGTGGGCGTTTTCGCGTACGACGTGGTGACACGCTCGGCAAACCCCATCTGGCGGAACTTACGGCTGCGACTCTCGGCGAGCCCTTCTGTGCGATACGCCCACGACGCCCAGGTCGAAGCCGTAGACTCAGAGCTGACCGTCATGACGGTTCGAAATGTTGGGTTCAAGTGGATCCCGGGACAGCATGTTTTGATCTGGTCGCCGACTTTTAGATGGGAGACGCCGCATCCGTTTACTATTACCAATATTCCAGACTCGCAGACGCAAACGCAGGACCTTCAGTTGACGATCAAGACAAAGACGGGTTTGACGAGGGATTTGAACGATTGGGCGAGAAGGACGGGATTGAGAGGGGATACTGGGACATTGCGTGTGATGGTGACAGGCCCGTTTGGAGCGGTGCCGAATTGGAAGCAGTATGAGAATTTAGTTCTCGTCGCTGCATCGACTGGAGGATCATTTACGACGCCAGTTCTTGAGGATCTACTTTCGTCTCAATCTCCTGGCTGCATCCGCACCATTAGCGCTCTGTTCATTGTGCGGCACACAGCACACGCTAAAGTATACCTCGAACGGATAACTCGCCTACTATCGCGCGCCAAAGAGATGGGTATCTCGACAAAAGTTGAGGTCGCAGTGACGAGAGGACCCAACACTGTATCCGAAGCCGTTGTTCAAGACGAAAGTCGCGAGCGATTAATTGACCCAGAAACAGCAAGGGGACCCAGTGTTGAACTGGAACGCTTCTCAATAGATTCTGCGCGATCGTCAGAAAGTGCGAAGGAAGACCAGCTCTTGAAGGAAGAGGTGGATATGGATCTGGATGGTGCGTATGCCTCGGCTGTTGAACACACTGATGGACGGCCTGAGATTGCCACCTTTATAAGGACTGCTGTTGGGGATGTACCAGGGAATGTTGCTGTTGCTGTTTGTGGAGGAGAAGCTGTCGAGAAGGCTGTCAAGATAAGCGTTGCGACGCTGAGAAGAAGGAATGGGATAGACGCTGGTGATGTATATTTGCATGTTGAAAGGTCTGATATATGATAATGTTAATAGTAAACTGAAGAATACAAGCAGTCAAAGGTAGTCTGAGCTGTTAAAATGAGGTATTCTGTCCCTAACCATCAATACATCCAAGGTCTCTGTCACTCCAAGATCGGGCCATTGCCATCGCGCCAACCTTTGCGTCGACTGTGCGCACAGAAACGTTCTGAACAACGTCTTTTGTCGAACAGGTCACCCGAAACATCAATTCTGCCTTTGAACTACGAACTTCTACATGAAACATCTGAACAGAGGAGAGAGCGCACTCTTTATGGTCGTTGCTCACCACTTACAAAGACCACTGTTCAATATTGTAAAGACACTCTCAAAGGGCAACATCTTATTACCAACAATGAACAACGCCTTTGACACCAAGAAATACGCTTTGTATGCCCTTGGAACAATAACGTCAAGCCCCAGCACCGCCCACGACAAAATGTGATATATAGCCTCCAGGACGTCCATTCACATTTCACACTCTCTACACAGCTACAATCCAAAGTCTACAATTCTAATCAAACATAGACAACTACACCACATCGCCCAACATGTGCTACATCACAATTTACCACTTCACGCACTGCAATGCGCAGCGTCGTGTCATCCTCAACCCCGTCACAGGAGCAACAGCCTACCACCCCTTCGAACTCCCACCCGCCTGCTTCCACGGCGCCAACAACCCCCTTCCCTTCCCCGAGGACCCCGAAGCAGCTGCTCCATGTCCGGTACACGGAAGCTGCTGCGAGGCAGGCCAAGTCCTCGTCTGCGAAGAAAAGGACGAGCTTGAAGCAAGATGCATGGGATGGCAGGCCCACCATCGCATCATGGAGCCTGAAATGCTGCACGTGTTCCGCTCGCAGCTGGTTCCTATCACTGCAGACCACTGGAGAACTATGAGCGGTAACTCGGATGCGTATGCGTACGAGGAGGATATCCGACAGGAGTTCTTCGACGCTGGTGCCAGGATGTGGGATCTTTGGAGTTTGGGGAAGCAGATCATTCATGACTTTCCTCACAGCCAGCAGTATCCTCGTGGTGCCAAGATTGAAAGAGAGGATTTCTTGGACCATGGGGAGTGTTATTGGGATTGGATGGTTGCGCGAAAGGAATTGCTGCAGTTGACGGAAGCGTGGGAGGATCTCGCCAGCGTGGGATGCATGGAAGTGTGTCCCTCGAAGCTTGTCGCCGTGCATCCGTGGATGAAGTACGCTTTTAACGGATGGAATGAGCGACACCCTGTTGATTTCCCTCAATTCCGCGGTATTCCCTTTGCGTTTGTGAAGAACCAGCAGAGTCAAAGGGACATCCTTCGATGGCATCCCTACTACGCTCAACGGGACATGCCTTCCACACCCAACCTCGTCGAACGTCTCTGGACATCTCCCGCTATTCCCCAATGCAACAACCCAGAGCTCCCCCATCAAATGGATAGGGAGGGCATGAGCTGGCCTGCTGAATGGAAGGGTATCTTCGATGCCACCGCACGTCGCGATTCACTACCCCTTCGAAAGTATGCCGAGCCGAGCAACCTCTACTCCATGCAAGGAAATGTCGGTTCTTCATCAATCGAACCTGAGCCCCAACCTGACCCCCAATACGGGCCTCAATATGAGTCCGAGTCCGACTCTGAGCCGAACTATGAGACCCAATACGCGTCTCTATCCTCGCACTCTTCCGGACCAAGGACACCCCCGTGGGCGATTCCCTACGGCAAAGAACCTAAGTTTCCCTGGGGCCCCGTCAACTGGGATAAACCAGCTACACTCGTCGAATCACCACCTGTGAGCCCTGGGACTATCCCCTCTAAACCGGTTCCCTCTGTGGCGAGCTCGTCTAATGAGGAGAAGTTGAGTCAGTTCAAGAATTTTGCTCCACGTGCGGGTATGTGTGACTTTCTTTCTGTTTCTGAATCTGAATCAGAGGATGAGGAGGAGAGTGGGCGTAAGAAGAGACGGAGTGAGGATGATGGGGAGGCAGCAATGAGGTCGAACAAGAAGCCCCGCACTGCCTAGAGTGTTTTATTCATGTTTAATGGAGTTTGGGAAAAGAGAGATATTTGTTTAGAGGAGTTTTGTATGGAAAAGTTATGATGCATTTACAGGAGTTTGGGAAACGTTAACCAAGGCTGGTACTTGGCAAAATGCGATAGAGAGATTTACAAGGAATAAACAAAAAAGATGAACTGGAACTCAAGAATATTATCTCAATGCAAGTGATTATTACAATTGTGAATACTAAGACTACTACAGTGTTATGCCATCACTTACTTTGACGAAACCCCATGACCAACCCCTTCTCATCCCTCTCAACACCATTCCCAACCACAACCCCATTAGCCCGTCTCTCCAGCCCCAGAAGACTCTTCCCAACAACATTATAATCTCCAAAGAACTCATGCGCACGTACATCAGCACCACACGTCAATCCATGACCAAGCGTAACACCCCACATGTCCCCAACACGAATAGCATGCGCAGCAACACTCGCATCGCGTTCAAGAAGAATAGAGTAAATACAACCCGTGTACATGACAATAGCGGTAGCTTCGTTGGCGGGGAAATCCCAGCGCTTGCTGTCGGAAGAAATAGGATGCCACGGCGTTACGAGGACGTCGCCTACGCGGCAGAGAACTTCTTGTTCGACGGGTGTTTTGAGGACAAGGGCTACGCGGCGTGAACCGCGCGGTGTGCGGACTTTCATTCCGCGACGGAGTTTACGCATTTGGACGATGCGGCCGGATGCGAGGGTTACTTCTGTGGATGCTGCGAAGCAGACGCCGGAGCTGTTACGGTAGGCGCTCATGCTCGCGGGGACTGAGCTGCCGGAGAAGAACCCGTTTGATCGATGTGTGATTGAAGGTTCAGGGACGGGCAAGTTGTCAAAGATCTGATCCAAAGAGTCGCGGCAGGAAATAAACAAGGGACTTTCGGTGCAGTACTGAAGAGGGCCAGGGTCCTTGAACGAGTTGCATACCTGGCGAGTATGCGCGTTGCACAAAGAGGGGAGGAAATGTATTCCCCATCTGTTGAAGTCACGGTTTCTCTGGATGGATAGGAAGATTTGACCTTTGGGTTCCTCCATTGAGAGTTCTTGCATAAGGGACTTGTTCTTGTCGTCGGTAAAGTCCTTTGCGGGGAGAGTCTCAATTAGAGTCTTGAGGTCGGGGTGCCTTTGTTTTATAGGTCGGGTGACTAAACGGTCACCACTAGGCTGAATCTCGAATATGGTTGAGATGAAGTTGCAAATGATGGATCTGGATTCATGGTAGGCGATTTCGGAGGGGGAGATGTCGCTTTGCTCTAGGACGCTGCGTTGTGCAGTAGCCATGGGGATGAAGTCAGCATCCTTTGACATCATGGCTTCAAGAACCTTGCGACTCTTGATACAGCTCCCGGGTTTGACGTACGTCAAGTAAGCTCCGACAACAGAACGAGTGGGATCTTGTTCATCAAGAGACTCCAGCTCCTTGGTATTATAGACGTGAAGGAAGATGTCGCGCGACTGACCGAATTGCAAGTTTCCAAGCATCAAGGTCAACTCGGCGACGCTATCCTCAGAATCATCGGCGAACTCAACAGGCTTCTTTTCAACAGACGGACCATTGGTCTCTAGTAGCTCCAGTGGCTTGGAGTATGAGAGTTTCAGGACAGCGCGTGTTGCAAATGTGCTTTGTAGGTTTGCGACGGCGTGGACGAAGACGGTTCCGATCATGCCTGCGTCAGGAATAAAGGCGTAGTTGCCGTTTCCAATCTCGGCGATGGATTTGAGAAGATCTGATTTGAGAGTGTACCCAAAGCCGAATGTGTGGATGGATGCTGGGAGGGGTCCCATGTTGCGAATCTTGGGGACGAAGCCAACTGCTGGGTTCCTGGTGGATGTGAGTATGGGATATGTCGGAGTTGCGATGGGGGACTTACATGTGGTTGGGCATACCGTCGGTGAGGATCATAATGGCTGGAACATTAGGAGACCATTTGTCCGTGTCGAACTGCTTGATACCCTCAAGCATACCTTGCCAAAGATTAGTCGCATCACGAGGCTTCATGCTCTTAACATTCTTGATAGCACGCGCTTTGTTATCCTTGTTCATAGGCAACAGAGGTTGCAAAACCTTGGCCTTTGATGCGAAAGTAACGATACTAAGACGATCGTTCACATTCATGCTCTCGATGATGGTGCGCGCAGCATGTTTGGTGAGATCAAGAACAGACAATCCAGCGCTCTCTTGATCCTCTCCCGGCACGGGCGCAGGTTGACCCATACTGCCCGAAACATCAATGACCAGAACAATATCGCAAGGGACATGGGGGATTTTGACGGAGGGTTCCTTGGGTGTCTCTATCTTAATGAGGAGGCCGTTTCTGTTTGGGACGGGCTCGAGACGAATAGTTGCGTCTTTGTCTGAAATGATAGTGATGGGCTCTTGGGTTGTTTCAGGATTGATGGGTTCTTCTTTGGTGTTTTTTGAACTACCGACGAGACTGCGAAAAAGGGGTACTGTCTGGGATGTGTTAGTTGAGATGGGGGTGTGATAGATGGTGTTGCTTACCACCATGATGGGCTATTAATTCCGTGTCAAACGGATGTCAATGTAAGTGAGTATAAGTCAAAGAATACAAATAAGATGATATCTCATCAAAAAAGAGCGAAAGTCCAGCTTTAAATTATATATCGACATGAGTAGATGCCAAGTCCTACCTATTGGGATGATCCATGTGGTTGTCTGACAGTCAGACCGCATTTAGTGAATACCTAGCAAACCCATGTCACGATGGATTGCTTAGTCTAGACAGTAGTCCAGTCATACCGGGCTGTGCGCCACGAATGGCAATCTCCATAGTGTAAGCAGTCGTAATGCCCCATTTTGGGTTCAAGGCATCTGTTAAGGCTGATTCTGGTGTGGGTGATTGCGCCGCATCTAGACGGGACTATCTAATCCGCCCAAGACTCTGCCTTTTCTGCCTTGAAGCGGGGGAAACATTAGTTCCGATTGTCTGGTAACGGTAACACGTGAAATGGTACCTGATTCGTGTTTGTTTCATCTGTCTTTGTCGTGTCGGGAGTTGAAGTTGGTGGGCAAGGCAGACTGACAGAGACGGGAATAGCATAAAGAGGGGCTGAGGTTATTCCCGAGGTGGAATCGGAGGTTCATCTCCTGATGGCAGAATTGATGGAGTGATCTTTGCTTCGCAATTAAAATGCATTTAGTTCTTGTCTTTGCCTACGTAGGCTGACTGAATGGACTGGTCTTTGAGCCTGAGGCGGTTTGATTCAATGCGCGGTGGTGTAATGTTGTAGGCCTGAGTTGTATGGTGACAGATGGAGGCAGACTTTCTTTGGTGGTGCAATGTGTTGGTTCTCCTTACAACAACAAACAACTCCAGCATGACCATTTGTGCGATCAGGCAGTGAATTTTGTGTACATGAAGTAACTATTTGTCCTCCATCGAACAATCATCCAGACAAACATTACAAGACAAGCAATGACCTGATACATCTTTGGCTGTCGGTTAACCCATCCGCTGAGAAGTCAATACTTTAGTGTCCAACTTATCAAGCTCAAGCAATTAAATTACTCAACTGCAAAACGTTGCCTGTTTAACAGGCCCGCGTAGGGTATGGCGTGCGACAAAGTCTTGGTCTGAAGTCATATTGATTGAACGACGAGTAACTGCAGCGCTGTAAATAGCTTATTCGTTGTCTCATGCCCGTCATTTGTCCCCTGCTTTTAGGCCCACTGATGACGTCGGACTTCCGAATTCTCAACACCAACTTTCTCGGCTCCGGCGATCTGCATTACCAGCACAACTTCTTCACTTTTCAACAGTCGCTCTCTTTACCTTTCCTCCCGCAAAATCTCCTTTAAACACTATCCCTACGATCCGCGCAACCGATTGGCTTCAATAATGGCATCGCCACTCTCAAAAAGATTACTACCGAGGTTACGGCTCGTCCTCTCCTCTACACGAACCATAGTCAGCGCCGCACCAAGACCACCACCCGAACAATGGCCACAACGGCATCCCCTCGGATCTTACTACGAAACAATTCTCCTCAGCCCTTCCACACAACCCGCCGACAAACCAGAAGTACCGCCCAAGTCAGCAGACTCAAGCGTGCAAGATAAATTCCCTACGAAACAAGCTACACAAACACCGGAGGAAAAGGCGCGCTTAGTCTTTGGTTCGCGCGTGTTAGGACAAGCGGAGAAGGACGAAAGATTGGCCGCGCGAAAGGCCAAGGCGACATACATCGCGGGCGTTCTCGTCCCGCCGAAGCCCACCGAGCCGGATAACTGCTGTATGAGCGGCTGCGTCAATTGCGTTTACGACCAGTACCGCGACGAATTAGAAGAGTGGCAGCTCAAAAACGCACAAGCACAGGCCGCGCTGCGAAAGGTGGAAGGATCGGTCGATTCGGACGGTGGCGGCTCAGAGTCCAATTGGGCTGCGCCTTCAGTTGGCCAGGCAAAGATCGCAAAGGATTTCTGGGACGATGAGCTGTATGCTAATTTGCCAGTGGGGATAAGAGAGTTCATGAAGACGGAGAAACAACTAAAGAAGAGGCATGAGAGTGAGGATCCTAAAGGGAGTTGAGCAAAACAGAGCTGAAAGATGAGGGGATCGTGAATGATAGAAGTTTATATATACCCCGTGCATTTCTTGGGGGCGAATGAATGATTAGATGATAGACATTATACTTGGAAAGATTGGATAAGTCTTGAACGCAAATATGAGTGGCTACTCTGTTAGTTACTGTTACTGGTTTGATGAGGTCTACGTATACACATTAATGGCAACTACCAGCCTCGTCTCGATGCCAGGGGACTCAATCGCATGCGTCGAGGCGACAACAGACAACAAGCTTTGGCAGATTATTATTCTTATGGCCCATCTTGAAACTAATATGACAAGCCACAAGTGCACGCTCGCGCACCCACACAAGGGACGACACCTCACTCGACCAAGTTGACATATATAGTTTATATGCGTACTGAAAGCCCGACTGAAGCTCCGCACGCCTATCAGACAACTGCCTTCTCATTCGCATATTCGGAACTCCGTTACTGTGCCTATCATTAAACAGAGCGAACTCATAACCTAATAGAAGAGCCAAGTTTCTGAGCATAAATAGAGCCCATGGCCCCAGTTGACAAACTCTTTACTTTCTCCATTACAAACAACTTATTTCTTAACTGCTCAAATCAAACAAAATAAGTATACTTCCACGATACTCTACCGTATCTAGACAAGCTCTACCAATATCCTGGATATACTCCACGAACATCACCTAACAGCACAAACATGAGCGAGGTTACTGTATGCTCCTAAAACGTAGTATGAGATTCTAGAAACTAATGTTTAATAGCCTAATGCAATTCCAGTGCCACCACCCCAAGATCAGACATGCTCGTACATATACGTGGACCAGTATAAGTTCTGGGAGGCACACAAGGCTCATCACCATCTAACCAAGGCTGTGGCAATGAATTGGCCTCGTGTGACGAGTGGAATTCGCTTAGGGCGAGGGAGAAAGAGGAAAAGGCTGGACAGCCTGTTTGTACAGACTGCAGTGACCAGTAACGTCTTCCCCCTCAAGGCAAGGGGACAAAGCCTCGGCTTCCCGGTGTTAAAAGCCCGAACTCTTCGTCCGGAACACATCCGCGCTCTCATCAACACCTTTTGCGATCGGAGCGTCAGAGACTGCATGCTCAACGACCCGGATCTGGAAAACGCGAAGCTCTTTTTGAACCTGGGGCGATTTTCTACCCCGAGTGAGCCCATGAAGACAGACTTGTACCGACCAGTCTTCTTCGATCAATTCTTGCAAGCAGCATCCCACGACCTGCAGAAGAGAGCCATGCAGATGGGCAAGGCCCTTGCCATCATCCACAACAGTGGATACGACGGAGCTGGTATTAGGTTCCAGATTGGCCTCGATCCCAAGAGACGAAAAGTGAGCATGTGGGTAGGGGGCTTCACTCGATGCAAGAAAGTCTCCTCCATCAGCCCAAACCTCGAGGAAGAGTTGGGATTGGTCGTAGCTCGGAGTCCCACGTGGCCGCGACATCCAGACAGGACTGGGATTACCAATAGTCCAGAGGGCCCAATGGCATGGTCTGCATGGTATACCTTCAGAAATGCCTACATAAGTGCATGTGGCGAGTTGGGGAACAGGGTAGCGCAATCCAGGTTTAACCCAGCTAGAGTAATGGAGCATGCACGTCGCGGGGGATTCCTACTCTATAACTCTATACATGAACCAGGCCTGTGAGTCTGCTAAAATCACCTCAAAGTTCTGGCTTTGGTAGTTTTTATTCACTGTTAGCACTTCAAAAGGGGAGAGCTACAATAGATAAGCTAGGGAGGTAGATATGGGCATTGCGAAAGGATGAGGTGGCGAGTCATTCAAGATGATTGCTCCCAGCAGTACGGTGTCAGTAATCCAACAATAAAATAAAATAAGTTCCAAGTAGGGCAATAAGGTTGTGAAACATATAACCTGTGTAGGATGTTGTCGCCTCGAGTGCTTGGGATACTGCGTTTATGTAGGTCTCGGCACGGCAGGCATGATCATTACATACGGGTTTCAAGGAAGAAACAAAATGGATTGGTCATTCGAGCTTACAGCCCGGAAATTCTCATTCGTCATGTGTGTTTATATGATATCTCGTGTTAAATCTGTGCGCCATTTTCCCAACTCCGAATTCTTATAAAACATTTAGTTGCTCTTGGTCTGCAGGCTAGCGTTTCGGTCATGCTCGTCGATATCGATGGCCTCCCAGGGGTAGTTGATCCAGACATCACCAACGGTCTCGGCAGCCGAGTAGCGGGTTGAGAGCATCTCGCCAGGGAGCTTTCCCTTCTTGGGCTTGTCCTTGTTCTACGAAACGGTTAGTGGTAATTTGTAGCTTGGTCGCTGTGTTACGTACGTGGAGGACAAAGATGCTGAACTCAGTCTTGGGGGCGGTACCACCCATCTTCTGGCGGGCGGTCTCAACGTCCTTCTCGAGCTCCCTAACGGCGTACTCAAGGGTTGTTCGGGTGTCGTCGACCTCGTCAACGATGAGGATTCGCTTTCCGACAAGGTTCTCCATCTCGCCGAGAGCGGTGAGGTCCAGCCACTGGGTTCGGGTGACCTTGGTACCGGGGGCCTCGACTTCGTCGTTGCCGAGAGACTCGTAGAGGGAGAGACCGATGGCCTGGATGGGGATGTTGGGAGCGCCACCCTTCTTGAGGAAAGATCGGAGGATTCGAGCAGGGACGTAACCACCACCACCGATGGCGATCAGAAGCTGAGGCTGGAAGTCGAGGAGAAGCTTCTCAGCAGACTTCTGGCACATCTTGTGCACCTGGAAGCATGTTAGCGCCAGCTTCTAATGTGATCTGTGTCATGACTGGACAAAAGAGGTGGCGATTGCGCAAAAAAGAGTGTCGAGCAACAAATAAGACATGATGCCTCAGATCTGGTAGCATTGTCGCATCGAGTCGGACTTTTTTTATGATGCGCATCACGTCCCTCATCATCAAGGCGGGGTGGCGGGGTAGTGGCAGTCAATCTTTAAACTTACATCGTTGTAGGTGACGTAGAGCTTCTCGACCATTTTGACGGTATTGAAGAATTTGGAGTTTTTGAAGATATATCGAGCGACGCGAAAGAGGAGACAAGGGAAGAAATACGAGTATATAAAGAGACGAAAATGGTGCGACGGGGACAAATGAAGAGGAGTATTTAATGCCCAAGAGAAAAAAAGAGACGGAAGAAAAAATAAAATAGGGCCGAGGCAACCGCGGGGAGACAAAATGGATCTTTAGGCATTTTTTTTTCCCTGGCAGGTAAATTTAAGGCAGGTCATGGCGGCTGGGATCCACAGTGGGGGTCCAAGATATCGGAAGTCGCCGATGGTGAAATTGATTCAACTTCATGGATATGACAAGAAGAGAATACTCCTAATTGAAGAAGAGCCTGAGACTATTCCTCTTATCCATGACATTAATTAATCCTTCATCTTTGAATGCAAACGTACTACCATATAACAGATATGAAGAAGGGCTGTTTGCGGGACACAATTGCTAGGTCCAGAAGTCAGATATAAGCACCAAGTCAACATCATCCAGGATAGTGGGGGATTGTCTGCCTTATTATATGATGTCCAAGATTAACGACTGGAATATACAATTCAATAGTTCTATATGACCATTACACACCAAAGGTCATTAAGGAAACCAGAGAGAGTGAGGATGATAAATAGACGATAAAGAGCAAATGCAAGGAAACTCCGACTGGAGCAGTTCGGTAACAGAGTAAACATCGACCAAATTTAAAGGAACTCCTCGGCAAGAATAAAAAACGGTTGGCTTCCTGGGATCATAGTAAGTAGTCTTATTCTACCCCGCCATACACAATCATCCAAATCATACATGCAGAGATCTCTTGTATTACATCTGGTGGCATTGACATCGTTGTGGGAACCTGAGGGCTGAGATTCCCGTGAAGCAGTTTTTGTGCATAGGCTTTCTGTCCATAGGTACTTCAAACCTGATATTTTAGTTTTTTCGATGGCTCTTAGGAAGATAATTTTACGGTTAGAGTGGTGGTCATGTAGGACGATTAGTTCTCGCTCTATCTTGTGGTAGCAAAAGAAGGTGAGTTAGCAACTTCGGGCAAGGGGTGTTTTTTGAGGGCTATGGGTTCCTGGAAAGCTGTGTCATTAATTATATATTCATTGTCAAGAGTTCTGTAGGTATATATTAGCTGAGTTGGCCTTCTTAAATGTCTAGATGTACTGATGCCTCTCACTGCTATAGTTGATATTTGTCTATCCCATCAAACAAATTTTATATTTGATACCTAGGTACTTTCAAGAATGATATCAACCATCAAAAATAAGTAATCCGAGAAGCTTAGCTTAAGTAGCATAAGCTGACCTACCAATTTCGTCTCTTATGCTTACAGCGGCCAATACTTTTATCCTTGTCAGAGACCCCTGTAATAATAACTAGTCTCAATACACTCAGCTGGTTGGACGACCACCATGAGGGGTTCTAACTGCTTCTTCAGCTGATCGAGTAGAATAGTCCTACGTCGCCCGGAAAGATTCTTCAACACTGCGACACGATGATCACACTCGATCCCAAAGATTACAATGTTGCCTGGATCGCTCCGCTTGAGATCGAAGCCAAGGCTGCCCTGTGTCTATTGGATGAAGAGCACGACGGCCGGTTTCCTGTCAGCCGTGGCGATGACTATGTATTTCAGGCAGGCAGTATGGGAGGACATAATATCGTTATCGCAACTCTACCCGCAGGCAAGGAGTACGGCACAGGGTCTGCGGCTGCACTCGCAGGCCAGCTGAAAAAGTTCTTCCCCAACCTCTGGTTCGGCCTGCTTGTCGGCGTGGCAGCAGGGCTTCCTGACCTTTCTTGTGTCCCGGCGCGGGATATCCGACTGGGCGACGTGCTTGTCGGCCTTCCTGTCGGTGACGGCGCGGGGCTGGTTCCGTATGACCTCGGAAAAGAGACTGAGGACGGATTCCAACCGCTTCGACTTGGTCACAGCCTCGCCATGACTGAACCAATTGTGCTATCAGCTATAGGTAGTATCAAACTACGGGCTCCCAACGACACCAAGTTGTTCTTGCCGTACTACGAGAAGATACAATTCTCCAAACATGCAACTGGCATATTCGCTGATCCAGGTCAAGACAATGACATATTGTTTGATGACGATGGAGACGACAAAATCGTTGATCGCCCTCGACGATTGAAATCGGACTATCAACGCGCTCAAGTGTGGTATGGCCCCATCGGGTCAGGCGACAAGCTGTTGAAGAACGCAAAAAAGAGAAATGAATTGAGAGACAAATATGGTATTATTGGCTTGGAAATGGAAGCGGCAGGAACTATGAACCGAATTCCAGTCGGCGTTATCCGAGGAGTATGCGATTATGGCGATCGACACAAGAACAAAGATTGGCAACCGTATGCGGCAGCCATGGCGGCTTCTTATGCTCGAGCGTTGTTGGATGAGATTCCCTCAAGTGTCAGAACTGCAGACATAATTCGTGAGTTGTTATTGAAGCTTCAAGTTTCAGGGTCATCGCTAACCATGTACTAGACAAGCCCCCTACATCATGCTACTGCATTCCTCTGACCAAAAACGCGCGCTTCACTGGTCGGGAAACCATCCTAAATGCTTTGGAAGACAAGTTCTTTGGTCTAGAACAAAGTCAGAGGGTGGCTTTAGTCGGTCTTGGTGGGATTGGCAAGACTCAAATCGCCCTTGGCTTTGCTTACCAAATGAAGGAAAAGCGACCGGATTATTCGATTTTCTGGGTGCCAGTCCTGAGTGATGAGACTGCAGAACGTGCTTATGCTGATATTGCAAAGAAGCTTCGGTTGCAGAAGAGTAGCGAGGACGAGGATGTGAAGGACCTTGTCTGTCAATATCTCAGTTCGGACGAAGCCGGCAAGTGGCTCTTGATCGTGGATAATGCCGACGATGAGGAACTTGTTGTTGGATCTGACGAGAAGTTCGGTTTGGAACAGTACTTTCCTCAGAATGACAATGGTATTATCCTATTAACGACGCGGTCTGGGCATGTTGCTGGCGACTTTGCGCAATCAGACGTCATCGATATCGACCAGATGGGTGTGAAAGATGCCAAGATCCTCTTGGAGAAGTCTCTGATTCGAAAGCAGCTGCTTCAAGATGAAGTAGCGGTCATTGAGCTACTCACCTACCTGGCCTTTCTCCCATTGGCTATCACGCAGGCTGCCTCATACCTCAACCAAACCAAAGCACCAATACAGACATATATAGGCCTCTTACGAAACGCCGAGGACAACGGCATGAAGATTCTCGAGAGGGAGTTTAGAGACAACACTCGGTATAGGAGCTCTCAGAACGCTGTAGGAACAACATGGATTGTGTCCTTCAGCCAAATTCAAAAGTCGAATCAACTTGCTATCGATCTGTTGTCATTCATGTCTTGCATAGAGCCAAAAGCCATTCCGAAGTCGATACTACCTGATGCAAAGCCGGATGAGTTGGAATGGGCCCTTGGCACACTTTGCAGCTACTCGTTTCTAGTACGAAGGAAAGAAAGCGACGTGTTCGACATGCATAGTCTTGTGCATACAGCAATGCGAGGTTGGCTTGAGAAGCAGGACAAGGGGAAACGAGTGTCAAACGACGCGATACGTCACCTTGCAGCAAGGTTCCCCTGGGAAGGCGATGCTCACTATGTCTTGAGAAGGGAGTATCTGCCGCATACGATGCGAGTACTAAGCCAAAGTCATGAGGAAAAGCCGGTGGAAATCTATCAACTTTTTACAAAAGCCGGGTTCATCTTTGAAGCCGATAGACGGTTCAAAGAAGCGGCAAAGTGTTTTGAGAAGGAGTGCCGGTGGAGACAGGGCTTTAATTCTGAAACAGATCGTGACAGATTATTATCAGAGCACAACCTCGGGAGTATATATATTGATGTCCAACGGACTAAGGAAGCAATTGAGATACTTGAGCATGTAGTGGCAGTTCGGAGACAGACTCTGAATGAGAAGGACTACGATCGACTAGCATCAGAACGGGAACTTTCGAGATCATACCAACAAGACGGACGAAGAACTAAGGAGGTAATTGAGATACGTGAGTATTTAGTGGCGGTTTATAAGGAGATATGTGATGAGAAGGAGCATGAGCGACTATCATCAGAGCATGGACTTGCAAGTGCATATATTGACGATGGTCGGACTAAGGAGGCCATTGAGATACTCGAGCATGTCGTTGCGGTTTATAAGGAGATATTTGGCGAGAAGGCCCACACTCGACTGTCATCAGAGCACGAACTTGGGAATGCATATATTGAACATGGTCGGATCAAGGAGGGAATTGAGATACTTGAGCATGTTGTGGCAGTTGAAAAAGAGACACTGGATAAAAAGGACCACGCTCGACTAGCAACAGAGCAAAACCTTGCAAGTGCTTACGGTAGAGACGGACGGACTAAGGAGGCAGTTGAGATGCTTCAGCATGTCGTGGCAGTTCGGGAGACACTGGATGAGAAGGATCCCTTCCGCCTATTAGCGGAGCATAACCTTGCGAGTGCATACGGTAAAGACGGACAGACCAAGGAGGCTATTAAGATGCTTGAGCATATCGTGGCAGTTCAGGAGATGCTGGATGAGAAAGACCACGATCGACTGTTATCAGAGCATAACCTTGCGAGTGAATATCTCAAAGACGGGCGGACTAAGGAGGCAATTAAGATACTTGAGCACATAGTGGCAGTTGAAAAGGAGATACTGGACGAGAATGATCCCGATCGACAGATATCAGTAGAACTACTGCAGTTCGCCTTGAAGACTTGGAAGGAAAAGGAGGCAGCAGGGCCTGAGGGATGGGTTCTTGAGGGATAGATAGGATTCTATTTTGCAGTCTATGTTGTAGATTTCACAGCAGTTGTAATCACATGTTTCCTTTACCTTTATTCCCGTGGTCCAAGAAAACCATGCCTAGTTGTGAAGGGGTATCAGAAGTCTGTAAGGCAAGCTCTAGTGTTTTGACGTGAAGAAACAGAAAGACCAAGGGCTGATCTTGGGTGCAATCAAACACAGTTTTATGTATGTGACTTGCCAATGGTGCAAGATCGGACTCTGTTTGCATTTACTGCGCCAGCATGCCCAGATATCGTGTAGTGTCCAGAGTGCACGCAGATTGGCATGTCCAGACACTTCATTGGAGCAGACCTGCTGATAGTTGCTATGAAGAAGGCGGGTATCGTGATTTTTCTTTTTCTTTTCTTACATTCCGGTCATATTACGATACCACTTTGGATATCATGCTCGACTACTATCTACTTATCTGCCCAATATGTCAACTATTTAGCCAGTCAATCCGATTACTCGGTGGTTAATGGCGATTCAATTTGGAGACCTTTATCTCGTGCAACATTCGATACAATTCATATTTATTCTTTATTTGATCGAGTTTCATCATGTGAGTCTGTCTGCCCACCAACATATTCTGCCGCCTTGTACAGGTTAGCATTTCCATTCCGGCAGGCGGTGAGGCCCACTCTCAGACGCGACTGGGTCTGTTGAAGTAAACAAGTACCAATGCGACAAACACCAATTAAACGACAAACAACTGAAAACGGCCTTTAAAAATCCAGGAAATGAAAAGACCGGAATAAATCACACTCATTTATAATTTACAAATATGGAGGAATCTGACCCGAAAAGACAGCGCACTGATAGAAGCGCGTCACCTCGAAAAAGGCACCCATCTTATGCATCACCAACTAAAGCCAGCATGTCAAGACATCACCCAGAAGCATTTCAGCGACGAATGTCCAGATCACCTCAGAAGTTACCAACTACTCGACCCTCGGAGCAATTCACTTTTGACAGTCCCTCGGAAGCTCTGGCTGCGCGCTTGGCGACAAGTCGGATCGTTAGTGATGCTCCTACGCCAACGCGCCCGGGTGAGGCGGCGCCAGTGGAAGATGACTTTAATCCATTTCGTGGTGGAGGATTGAGGAGATCACCGGAAGCTGGTGTACATATGGATATTGATGCGCCACCTGCTGACCCTTTCCGACGTGGAGGATTGAGAAGATCGCCACCGGTTAGAGCGCAGGGGAATGAGGATGCGCCGCCTGCTTCAATGCCTGAACCGGAGTTACCGCCCGCAGTACAGGCTTCTTCACCACCTCCGCCAGCTTCTATGCCACAACCTCAGATTGGACGACCTATAGACGAACCAGTACTGGAGTCAGAGAGCGAAGCCTCTGTCCCATTAGACCAACTCCCGCCTGAGGAACTATCCATAGCCAGGTCTATCTCACCTGTCGCCGGTCCCTCGCCAGCTCCATCATTCTCTTCGCTCAATATTCAGCTCCCACCTCGATCGTCGTCTGAGATTAGATCACCCTCACCTGCTTTATCTTCACCCGCTCAGGCTCCAGGACAGCAAACAGAACCAGAACCAGAGGCCCAACCGGAACCCCAATCTGAACCAGTGTCTGAACCGGACGTGACAGTGGACCCGGCTCCCGAATCCAACCGAGACTCTCCAAGCCCGCCACCATCTTTGCCAGAGCTCTCTCCCTCACCTCCCCCAGCTTCCATGCCACCGAGCAGAATCCCGCGTCTGGCCCAAGAAAGCGCACGAAATAAACCTCCAGCAGCATCACAACCTGTGCCTCAACTACACCGGCTAGATAATGGGCCGCTCAAAAGCTTCCAGAATAGCCCGGTAAGGTTCCGCGAGCCATCGCAACAGCATAATTCACCCCTTACAAAACCACCATCGCGCCGGTTCGAGAAGCCAAAGAAGGACTTTAACCATGCATCCGCTTCTCAAGAGAGAAAGCCAGCAGCGATCATTACGTCTGACATGAGACAGACACGCCCATTTGATCCAGACGCAGGAAAGAAGAAGGAACGGGAGAAGATCAAGAAGGAAATTGAGTCTCTGCAGAAGGACCTCGAAGTTGCACGAAGAGAGAATGAACGGATTCGCGCGATGCAAGAGTCTGGTCGCGTTCTTGCGCCCGTGGACCAGAATGAACTTATTGACCTCATTCAACGTCACCTCATGGACGGAGACGCAGAGCCAAGTCAAACATCGACGCAGCAATTATTACAAGCGGCCTTGAAGCCTACGTCTCTCCTCCCATTCGGAAAGGCAATCGCCCTAACTCCTTCTGCGCCCGTGGAGGATAAGCTGGCCTATATCAAGTCGCATTACCCTGTTCCAATGACGGCAAGCGAAGAACTACCTTATCTGCAGTTATTTACACCATTCACGGCATCATCTACGATCTCGATATTACCGCAAACCGACGATCAACCTCTTAGACAGCTTCACTCTATCGTCCTTCGATCGCGCGAAATTCCTGGACTTTTTACAGCAAAGGTGGAGATGACTGTCAATCCTCTTGAGCTTTCGGTCCTGGATCTAAATGTCACGACTCTGGAGCCTGCTGCGAAGCCTGAGTTAGGTCCGTTTATTCAGAGGATCTGCACAGGCGATTGCAATCGTTCTATGCAGCGCAACGTGGGTATCCTGTCGTGGGCGATGGGCGAGTGGCTCCGCGTTTCTGTTGAGAGAGCGGGCTTCTGGTGTCAATTGGAGCAAACCTTAGGTACCAAGGATGGTATATCGAAGGTAAACACGCAGATGCGAACAAGAAAGAGACGGAGAAAAGACGATGATGGGGATGAGGATATGGACGAGCCAACAGGAGTAGACTCTGTTAAAAGGGCCAACCTCATCCGCTACATGGGCCAGCAACATTACGACATTTCAATACCGTACAACGATGCGGAGGAATCGGGCGCCAATGTACGATTCAATTGGAAGGTGGAGTTTGACTGGACGGGAGAAGCACAGACTAAACTCTCCGTCCTGGTCGGCGCCCCAGGCAAATGTGAGTACAGCGACCGTCAATACTTTACTCAGTACTGACAAAACATCACAGGGCATCAAACAGACGAACGAGGGGTGCTTGGCAAGATCCCCAAACTTTTTGAAGAACTTGTACATGGTCATCAAGACACAGAAACAGCTGTAAAAACAATTGTAGCGCTCATTGCAGGAGAGCAATCATGATAGAGCCGGGACAGATGGCGAAGTTTACGAATGCATTGGCGTGGTATTAAGGAAATCGTTTTGCGCGGGCCGCACCAGCAAGATACCAGATTATTGTAGATTAAAGTTGATTAGGCCCCAAGAGCCAAAATGCATCCAAGCCCCTTTTTTGCTCCATCTAGATCATCGTAGTTCGTTCGGTATGCAATTAGTCGACGGTGACGCCGAGCTTTCGCAGCTCGACCTTGGCCTGCTCAATCTCCGCCGTGAGCTCCTTGTGCGCGTTGGGAACGTCGTTGAAGGTGAGGATGCCGAAGCCGAGTCGGAAGAGGAGGTATGCGCCAAAGGACACGAGAGCCCAGAAGGGGAGCTGTTGCACAACATGTTAGAACATCAATCTGGTCGTAGAATGTACTAGTTGGATAAATTGTCAATGCTAAACGTACCACAGGGACGATCTGCTCCTGGATCAGGGGAGGAAGAGGGATGAGCTCAAGGAAGAGAGCAAGGTAGAGCTATACACCGTGGTTAGTCCATGTGGATCGAGGAGTGTCGGGGGAATCGAGAGCGTACGGAGGAGACGAGGAGGGCGAGAGAGATGGTCTGCTGGGCGCGGGTCATTTTGGCGGTTTGAGTAAGGAACGTGAGCTTGAACGAGCGCGGGGGTGTCGGCGATGGCGATTGATGATGTCGGTCTTGAGGAGACGTGTATAAAGATGTCAGGGGTCGCGAGGGAAGGAAGATGGATGACTAAGGTGGAGAAGCGGGTATTAGGTAAGCAGACAGGGGTCACTGACATCAGGTACAGTGAGTTTTTGGTGTAAAAATAAACTGCTCAAGAAGTGCGGTTGAAGAGCGGTAAACTGGCCCAATAATTTAGTCTCTGGTGCTTCTACGGATAGCACTCTGAACATGATTGTTTCTATGGGCTGACCATTTAGAAATAAATAATTGAGATCGAAACTCATTAAACATTAGATCTTGCAATGATTTGTTTCTGCGTCGCTGCTTTGATGCGGCAGCATTGGTTCATCAAACACTACCCTGAAAGACAATGCACAAGCTGGCTGGTTTGAGATCCGGGGAATAGAGGTTTGCACTTGTCTTATATTCTTTCTTAAATCTGTCATAGTAATATGTTATACGACAGGTGTTATACTTAGTATTGGGAGCATGAATTGAGGAATAAATAACTGGTAGTCTCGTTACGTTACTCATTTGTTGTTTCCTTCTGCGAATGATTTGGCACGCCCGGCTCACAATGTTGTAGAAAGTGCATTTTCATATAGCTGCTAGCACAAGCTCTAATATCGTGTTCCCGTGAGAAGTCATATTGATATCAAAATAGAATTAGGAGGTGGTAGGTAATAGATGAGTTGTACGAGTGGGAAAAGAGTCTCAACACCATGGCCCACTGATGAAGTCGACTTTTGATATCTCCTGATTGATATGGAGGTTAAATATAGCATAAGTATCAAGTAGTCCGGTTTAAACGTGAAGATCACGCGAATGTTTAGGGTCATGGATGCCTAAGTCTTGGGGGCCATTGACTGCACGCAACTGACAACGGATCAACTGGTTCTTTGTATCAAGTCAAGCGAGGCCCATTCAAAATATTTCTCACCTGCAAACATCAGACTATTCGTCCCAAATGCGACGCCTAAAAGATTAATGATTCACCGCCGTGGCTCAGCATCCCCTCACATCAGATATCTCAAAGAGACCCTGCTCCTCTTTTTCATTTCACAACAACGACTCTTCATCTCCCCTTTCCAGAGAAGCACACCAAGGACTCATCTCATTCCATCCAACAAAGACTTGACACTGCTTCCAAAACAATCATTGAATAAGTTCAATCAGTGAGAGAATCCTACTTTGTCATCTTTCATCTTTCATCCTATAGCACTTTGGTCTTCGATCTCCATTGACCTTCTCACCCCCTTTTTACCACCGCGCAAGCTCCACATTGAGTCAAACTCCAGCTCTATTCTTCACTTCTCCCCACCTTCTAAATACTTAGGGAACACCTTCACGACCTAAGTACTCCTGGACACCTTTCGCCTTCCCCGACCTGGCATGTCATCTTGAAGCCGTCTATACTTATACATTCACTCCTCTGCCCGTACAACCTCCGGCTAAAACTCCCTCAAACATTCACCGGCACCTGTGCCTTATCTGGTACCATGGAGCGCAAAGGTCGTCGGTCGTTGCCCATGCCCGTCAAGCGTGAGCGTTCTACAGACCTTGGACAGGTGCCCAAGACCCCGAGAGTAAAGCGCCGCGCAGACGAAAACTCTGGCATCTTGGGCGATTCAGTCAAGCTTCCCTGGAGAGAATGCGGAACGATGACGGACGAAGAGCGTCTCAAAATAAAAGAGAAAGCTGTCATCCAGGCCGAAGGCCATTGCAAACAAATTCGAAAGGTTCTCAATTCGACGTTCAATACCCCACACGACAGCCCAGAAGCCATTACGATGGGCCTCAGGATGATGAAGCAATGGTGTGCAGATTATGGCAAGCATCAACTGAGTCCTTGATACTTGGAGAACTCCGACTAACTTGTGGACAGATCAAATCCTCGACAAACACAAGAAACGCCAGATCCTGATTGGCGTCGAAGGACCAACAGGAGCAGGAAAGTCATCTTTATTGGGAGCACTCCTCAAGATTCCAGAGCTTTTCCCCTCTGGCCAGGAATCTGCAGCTACCGCAGTGATTGGCAAGGTCTCTTGGAATTGGGTAGACGATCCTAAACAAAAGTTTCGCGCTGAAGTCATCTTTCGACCAAGAAAGGAAATCGAAGAAGAATTGAACGAGCTATTGAAGGAACTTGACCACTGGCTGGGTCTTACAGCCGACCAAGACGACGACAATTACGACGACGCAGATTTAGCTGACACGATTTGTACTTCCAGAAGTACCATCGAGCACCAACTCCCTCGGGTACAAGCTGTATGGGGTATGAATGAAGAGCAACTTGTCGATCTTGCCAAGAGATGCTCCCATGAGCTTTCTAATAAACAAGCCGCCGAAATGATCTTTGAAAAGAATGCCATCGCAACAAAGCTTCTCGAAGATGGCACAGCACAGTTCGCTGCCGCCACAGCAGAGATACTCTCAGTGGATATCAAGCCATTTCTAGATTCCAGTTCCAGTACTTATGGCGGAGGAAGTCAGTTTTCTGCCTGGCCTTTGGTCAAGGATGTTCATATATACGCCAAGGCGGACATTCTCAAGCCTGGAATCACTCTCGTTGATCTTCCTGGATGTGGAGATGCAGTTGAAAGTCGTTCTGAAGTCGCACAGAGAATTTCTCATACACTGGATGTACGGATGGTGGTGAGTCCCATCATCCGCGCGACGGATGAGAAACAAGGCCAAGCTCTCATGCAGAATGGGCTCGACGAAGCCCAAATGCGAATCCGTGGAAAGATGGATGGTCGCGGATTCTGCGTCATCGCTTCGAAGATGGATGACATGAAGGTTGACTCCTACATCGCTGGGTGTCCCGACTTGGCTCACAACGATGATGTTATCCATAAACAGAACGAACTTGCCGATCTGAAGGAAGAAAAGATTGACCTCGAGAGTCAGCGAGTACGACTGAAGGCAGACAAGAAGTCGGCTGACTCGGCGAGGAAGAGCGCTGTAACAGCATATGAGCACGCAAAGAAGCACCACGAAAGCAACTTGAAGAGTAAGTCCGCCAGCAGTGGCATATTAAATACTAACAGTATAATCTAGTATATCCAGACACAGCTGATGCGCGCCTGGCGGGTCTTCGAAAGGAGATGGAAGATCTATTCCAGGTGTTTACTGGGGCTGATGAGCTCCTCGAGGAGTGTGAGACGCGTCAGACAGAAGTCGCCACGAGGATGAACTTTACCCGCGATTGGATCCATCACCGAGCCATCCAGACCCGCAATGCCCGTGTCATCAAGCGCCTCCGTACTGACTTCGCCATGCGACAGAGCAGAATAGACAATGGAAATGCCCCCGAACAATCTGAACAGGAATCTGAGTATGTACTCCCGATTCTTCCGGTCTCCACCAGAGCTTTCTGGCAGTTGGAGAGTAACGATACCCCAATGCCCGGGTTCCCCAGTTACACTTACACAGGCATTCCTGCGGTCGAGAAGTGGATTCATCAAGCCACCTTGGGGAAGCGCGAGAAGCATCTCGACGAGACACTGGACGGGTATCAGAGCCTCATGTCAATGATGCGCATCTACTCAGCAGCAAGGGGACAGTACAGCAACTTTGACTTTACACGATCCGAAGTGGAGGCAGCCTTGGCTGATACTCACAGTCATTACCAAGCGGTAGGCCTTCTTGTTATTCTTATTCTTTCTAGTACACTACTGACCAAATACGTGTAGAGATTGGCCTCTACTGTGATGGAAGCTTGTGTGGAGATCCACAAACTTGACCCTCTCGAACACAAGGAGCGTGCCAAGATGAGGTTCTTACGTGAATCGTCACGAATTGTTCAAAAGTGGGAACACAAGTATCCCGAAACTGAAAACAGTATTGAGAAAATCAGTTTTGGCACTCATAACGCTATTCTCAGACGATCGGGCGCTCAATACACAAGCAAGGCAACAGGAGTGACGCACACATGGATGGATAACCTGCTAGTAACATCTTTACCGTTCAGTCTGGACTTTCACTAACAATATGCCTAGAGCCGCGCCAATCTTGAAGACGCTCAGTCGAGATTGGGATCGGAAGATGAACAAACAGCTGCCGCTTATCAGAAAACCCATGATGACAGACTATTCGAGAGTTTTCGCTTTGTATCTGGACGCAATTCAGCGCACCATTGATGAGAAGGTGCCCCTTCTCGCTGCTTGCTTTGCAAGTACGCGACCCTCCATTCAAGGGTCTCAGCGGGCTATCGAGACACACATTGGTGAAGTCCTGGATGATCTCGCCCATGATGCGGCCATTGTTGCGATCGACGTCGTCAAACGCCTGGAGGAGGAAATGAAGCCGACATTCCAAGCTGTATTGGAACACAGTAAGTAATTATATTGAATGTTGATACAAAGTTGTGATGAGAAACTAAGAGAGTCTCTAGCCGGACAGGGTTGTTTCGTGAAACGAAAGAAGACCTTGGGGCAACGAATAAAGGACAATTCTCCCCTCATGTGTGAAGACATGATCAATCACCTTGTCGAAGGTGTCGCGGAGAAAATCAATGAGGTGCCAATTGTGCTACAGAAGGTCGCTATGGAGGGGCCCCGTCACGTCCAGGGACAGCTATCTCTTCTGATCAACAACCTCGTTGAAAACCACTGTGCTGATCCTGTGGTCATTGCGAAGAAAATTGAATTTCAGAACAAAATCCGTGCTTACATCGATCGTTGGGAGGCCGCTTGGGCTGAGCAGGGAAACTACAAGGAACATATCCTTGACCTGGATCTCGACATTCCAAGCAGTATTCCGGAGCCAGTCACTCAAGACCGCCCTGAGTCTGAAGACACGGTTATGTAACATGCTTCGGGAAATCATGAAGATGAAGATTGAGAAAGGTGAAGCTTGCGGCTCAAAAGGGAACACGGATAAATTTTGGACTTGTGCCACATGATACAGCTATTCGGCGCATAAAAGGAGCACATCGATATGTGATGAAGGGAAGATTTATTTTGGAATTTGCTTGGTGGCCGTTGCGCAGAGAGATGATATGATCGAGGATCATGATACCCCAATTACCCCCATTTAGCACACATCACACAGACAGATACCAAATTGAAATTGACAACATTCACTGAATTTATGGATACCGCTGGTAATAAGTTGGGAATGCGAAAAATATGATACTGACTAGATTTGTATTGAAGTTGTAGTACAACTTTGTCAAGTGAAGTCTGATATTGACCATAAGTTGGAATTAGGGGGGTGACAGGATAGCATATTTAAGCTCATGTGTACATGTTCAATCTCGGTCTGTACGATAATAGCTTTAAGCTATTCTCAAGAATGTATTATATATTATTTTTCTTGGAGTAAGGTTCAGTGCTAACTGAGATTTCTTTAAGGAATCTCAGTGTCTATTCTCTTGTAGCCCATTCTCCTGGCTCTATACCGCCTCACACCTCGCTTGATCCCAAGTACCATGAATACAATGACTCCTATAAGCACCGCAAGAAAGGCCCAGGCTCTCCAACCTTTTAGACAGCACGGATACAACGTCATGAGAACTCCAACGCCGTACTGTATCAGCTTCTTCGGCTTAGGGTCATCAGGAAACAGTCCTTTTCTAACGAGTCCTTTCCAGATTGGACCTTGTGGGCCTGCAACGTAGCGTTTTAGTCCAAAGTAAGGGATCTTTTTCTGATTGGGATGATTCTCTGGGCATTCTGCATCACCCCATATGCCGTTGAAGTAGAAGAATGATGTAAAGTTTGTCGTCGGAGGTGAGGTTGATCCCGGGGGCGACAGGCGCGTTAGCCTGAAGATTATAACCTGGGTTTCCTTCTGTTACGCCTAAGGGCACTTGCGAGACGACGTGCGCCACTTTCGACTTGGTCACTTTCGACTCGGTTATTCAATTCGCGACTCAGGGCACCAGTCCAGGCGTCAGTCCAGGCATCAGTCCAGGCACCGGGAAGAACGCGAGCCGATCCTTTAGTTGGGTAGCCAGAACCATCGTGATGTCTTTTAGGGCCATGGGCCAATGTCTCGGGTGAGAGCCCAGCAGGATCGCGACGTCTTTTAGCTTCTTGTGTCGATCCGTTAGGTGGTCGGCGCGCCAGATGTTCCAAACAAGGCACTGAGTTCATGCTGTCCAGGAGGAGCAGTAGCTGAGGCGCTAGACGTCGCTGGAATCCATCCAAATAAGGAACGGATACTACTAGGCCATCCAGAAGAAACAGTAGCCGTGGTGTTCGGAGCTTCAACTGTCGTGCTGAGAGGGGGGATAAGGGGTGCCGTAGTCTGAACAGGAGCTATAGTCTGAACAGGAGCTATAGTCTGAACAGGAGCTATAGTCTAAATAGGAGCCATAGTCTAAATAGGACCTATAGTCTGAACAGGAGCCGCATTGCCAGACGATGTTGGGAGTGCAGCGCCAAATGGATTTAAAAACGTCAGTCTCCCCAAGGCAGGGGTCATGCCTGAACTCCGATTGCCAGTAATCGTCTGTTGGAGGACGGCACCTGCAAGCGGAGCAGTCTGTGCTTGGCGAGACGAGGCGCCGAATGCAAGAGGTTGGGTTTGGACAGACCGCTGAACGCAGCAGGCTGTGCTAGAAGAGGCCGAGATGTCTGTTTCGCCCGGTATTCTTGATGATAACTTGCAGCAGCGGCGTCTTGTTTGCCTTGTGCATGGACTCTCGGTAAGATTAAAAAGTCTTTGCCGACCTTACCCTTTATACGTTCCAGCTGTTCCTCTGGGGATAAGGGCGAAGTTGGGAAAAAATCTTCTATAGCCGTAGATGGAAAGTCTTTATCCCATCAGAAAGACATGTTGGCGGTGAGTTTCTCGTGTATATTGTCAAAAATAGTGGTCGCAATAAGCCACCCTGCAAAATGAAGAACAGGTTGCTTACGCGAGTTGCCAGTCAGCTGCTTATACAGCCGCGTCTGGCTACTTGGGCGTTCTATGATAAACCGGAGCTAAGGCTCAGTTACCAAGTAACGTCTGATTTCGTCCGCCCCCCGGCGTTGGAGACTTGTCCCACCGAGAATGGCATGGAACTGTTCCAGAACCTGCTTAGCCTTGGGTTGGACGTGAGGTGCCTTGAGATCCTTTCTGTCGTCGATAAGGTCTTCTAGCTGCACGTGGTAGCGCGATGGATGACCCATGCCCTCGCCGCTGTAGCGCCAAGCTATGGCCAATATTGGCGTTAGAAAATAGGCAGAAGACGCCGACTAAAAATAGGTACTTACCGATGTGATGTGCAGGCGACATAGGCAAAGCAAAGTAATAAGGTAAGCCCGTGGCCGGTGAAAACCGGTGGTATGTAGGGATTGTAACATGTATGCAGTAATTGTAGGATCGAGAAGGTTGTAGATGAGGTTGAGGGTTGAGGGATGTAGGATGGGAGATGAAGGATGAAGGATGGGTATGGGGATGGGGATGGTTGAGAAGGGTAGTCGTGAGAGGGGCTAAAGTTGTGCTAAGCTTGAACGAAATGCAAGCGTTTAGATAAACTCAGTTGGGGCTCTGTCTGGACTGTAAAAAGTTGGAAAAATAGCCTGGAATTCGTGTAAAAGACAGCGGGAGCTAGAGGTTCGCCGGAGAATTATCAAAACCACAGCTTCAAATCCACTTAATACCTTTGTGCATCAGTAGTGAACATATAGCGCCTGCAGACACTATAGACCCTGCATATACATGTGCAAAGCTGTTATTGATTTGCCTGTCTATTTTAGACTGGTGAGATCTATTGATGTTTGTTTGTGAGCCATCTTCCATAGACATTGCGAATTGACACAAGAAAATGCGATCAAAAAGGAGATAACAGCCACAAATAACTGGCTCTATAGGCCATTTCCACTCTTCTTACACTTCTTCTCATGGCCTGCAATGCGGGAGATAGATGCATGGCTGAAACCGCATGCAGGAAAGTTTATCTTTCTCAAACTGATTTAGTTGATATAGGTTAAACCGATGAAGCACAGTAACTTATAGTTATGACTTCAGTCAACCGAATATAGTTTGCAAAGTCAAAGCCGGAATTCATCGGCATAAGAATCTCGGTTATAACTCATCTCGACGGTCTCGTGGTCTAACGGCATGACTGCGGATTCTGATTCCGCCAGCGAGGGTTCGACTCCCTCCGAGACCTCTCTTTTGGAGTTTTGTTTTTGGCCAGGTCCAAGGTGGAGAATTACATTTCAAAATGTCTTTCTATTTTTCATGTCGCAAAGAACATTTTGTTTTTAAATTCCCTGCCTAGAGATTTTGTGCTATTATTTTCCAGACCATCAGGAAAGGTTGAAAATACCCACTGACCAGAACCTCAAGCGTCTATAATTAGAAAGATTTCTCTTTCAGTTGTTTAAATCAAGGCAGTAATCGATCTCGGAAACTACTTCTCATGATTGGTGAGATGCATGGCGGAGGGTTTGTATGCACTCAGCCCCCTAGTCGTCAAACATGATTCTAAGACAAAGCTTAAAATCTTGGTTAATATCCCATCCAGGATCTTAGGTTATACTGGAACCAAAGTCCTCGAAGTCAACGATCTTGGAATCGCCAGTCTCTGGATGATGTACAAGTCAATCGTCAGCGTGCTTTGAATATACCCCATCCTTCGCTTCGTCTCTCGCCTTGGCATGCCTCACCATTAGATCCCCACTAATACAATGTCACATTTCGAATAAAGCTACAATTTAGGTATTGTTCTGTTAGACCACTCGGTTCCACTGTATCACATAGCTGTCGCTTTAGAGGATCATCATACGTCTGATGTACGCTACCCACGATATCATAAGAACACCGAGATTCTATAACTGCCACGCAGACTCAATGAAAGTTCATTGCATAAAAGGAATTTTGAAATAATGTACGACACGATTCTATTTATCAATATGTGCTTGTAGTTGGCTGAGTGAGCGAGTGTCTCAGCTTACAATGTAAGCCTCACTGAAAGTACTTTCACAATGCAGATCTGCAAAGCTGAGTTAGTTTGTCTTGGCACGTCAGCTTTCTGACATTGGCTTGCAATGGGAACATCCGCGGACCTCCATTATGTCTGTGGCCGTAAGATATCTGTTCCTGACTGTACGTGTTCACGCAAGTCGAAGTGACGTGGTTCCGGGGCTATGAAAAAGCCAAGACATGAATAGCTTCGGAAACTATGGGATCTGTTTCGCTGTATGCTGCATTTGGTAATCGAGGAGAGAGGTTGAAGGTCGGTTGATGACAATACGCAGAGTGTGGAGTTCAGTTGAGGTTGATCACAATGATCTTGGACAGTATATAAGAGCCCAACTGTCTGCTATTTGAAAAAGAAAATCATCAGACAGAACAGTCACTAGATAACAACAACCTTTTGCTGCTACTTCATTCTCAACATGATTCTTCATCGTCTTAAGTTCGCCCTTGCGGCTGCCTTGGCTGTTGGCTCTACCGCAGCAACCAAAGACGACATCTACGACTATGTGATCGTTGGATCAGGCCCTGGTGGTGGTTCTCTTGCGTGAGTACAATATTCACCAAAATATATACAGAGACTTACTAGTTAAAAGGGCCAATCTGGCAAAAGAGGGACACTCAGTCTTTCTGATCGAAGCTGGAGGTGACAATCACACCAGTCTTCTCCAGTCATTCCCACTGCTGTAAGTGCACAACTACAATGGGCTGTACCCTAATAACACCTCCTTAGTGCTAGGACTGCCGCAGAGACTCCGGGCCATTCTTGGCAGTTCTTCGTCAATCACTACCAAGACTTTGAAGCAGCCCGTCGCGATCCCAAGTACACTTATATCCAAACCAATGGCTCCTACTACGTTGGTCTTGATCCACCAGAGGGAGCCAAGCCGTAAGTAACAAGAATCTGAGAAAGCCTCAGGGGTTAACTTTGATGTAGTGCTGGCTTATACTATCCTCGTGGCTCTACCCTCGGAGGTAGCGCGCAGGTCAACGCTATGAACTTTGTCTGGTCCCCCGACAATGAGTGGGATTACATTGCGAACCTCACTGGTGACGAGACTTGGGGACACGAGCATATGCGACGACACTTGATGAACCTCGAGAACTGCACCTATGTACCTGAAGGTACCCCTGGACATGGTTCCGACGGCTACCTTGTGGTAAGTTATCCTGCTCGCCCGTCTGCCACCATACTCACACATCATAGAACGATCTGAGCAACGCCACTATCCAAATCGGAGAACCCAACGTCGCCAACATGTTTCAGCAAATGTTCCAGCAGACTGAGGGCATCGATGTTGAAACCACTGACGAGATGATTGAGCTTTTCCGCCGAGACCTCAACGGTGCTGACCCAGACCGCTACAAGGATGGTTCTTTGTACAGCACCCCTTCAGCAATCGACCCCAGCACCGGTGCTAGAAGTGGTGCTGGCATTTACATCAACGAGGTCATCGACGCAGGACACCCCTTGACAGTCAGCTTCCATTCCCTCGCTACGAAGGTCCTTCTCAAGCAATCTCGTCATGGCGAGAAGCCCAAAGCCTATGGTGTCGAGTACATGGTCGGTGAAGGTCTTTATTCTGCAGATGGCCGCTACGACCCTGAGCAAACCGGTGAGACAAAGAAAGTCTTTGCCAAGCACGAAGTTATCGTTTCTGGTGGTGCTTTCAACACCCCTCAGATCCTCATGCTCAGCGGTATCGGCCCACGAGAGGAACTAGAGGCTTGGGATATCCCCGTTATCGTCGATCTGCCCGCTGTCGGCTCCAACCTACACGACAACTACGAAGTCCCTGTTCAGATGCAGGCCGAAGAGAACTGGTATGAGCCTGTTGAAGGTTCTCCTTGCACCGGCACCTACGATGATGAAGACCCCTGTTTCGTGGAGTGGCGAGACAATGCTGCTGGACCATACGCAGCTCGCGACAGTGGTTACGGCGCTCTTTGGAAGTCCAGCCAGAGTTGGGATGAAGACTCCGACCTCATGTTCTTGAGTGGTATCGGCCTGGCCGGTCTTACTGGCTTCTACCCCGGTTACTCCAGAGGCGAACTATCCAGCGTCGACCCCGCGTACTGGATGCACGCCCTTGTCAAGATGCAAACCAGCAACAGCGCAGGAACCGTCCGTCTCAACTCATCCGACCCTCGTATTCGACCCAACATTAACTTCAACTACTTCTCCGAGTCTGCCGAGCGCGATCTCGACGCTATTGCTGAGGGTATCGCGATGCTGCGACGCGCTTTCGACGCGACTGGTATCCCATACAAGCAGTTGATTCCTAACCCTGAGAACGAGAGGCAGGAGATCAAGGACATGGCTTTCAGTCATCATGCCTCTTCGACTTGTACTATTGGTCCTGATGATGGTGATTCTTGTGTTGATTCGAGGTTCCGTGTTCGTGGTGTTGATAAGTTGAGGGTTGTGGATGCTTCGGTTTTCCCGCGAAGTCCTGGCGCTATGCCTAACGGACCTACTTGGACTATCTCCCGCAAGGCTTTTGAGACTCTTTTGGAGGACAACCACAAGGACTGAAGTCTGTGAGCTGAGACTGTGTTATCTTGTGTATTGTTTTCTTGGGTTGGGAGATGAGGATGTAACTGCAAGGGCTTTGGGTCTTGGGTTGTGATATAGTTTTGGTATAAGTATGAAATTGATAGACATCGGACAGTTCCTTCTATATAGATTAAATATTACTTCAATCCTTTGTAAAAGAAATCCTCCACTCTAGAAACAAGTAAACAATCAAGTCATAAATCCTCACTGAACCCACCCTTCCTTGCCCATAGTCTCCCTCGTCCAAACATCAAGCTTCTTAGCAAGCTCCTCATCCTTGGCCGCACTGCTCGACCACCAAGGCTCACCAAACCGATGGAAGATCTCCATATACTGTCCACTCTGCTCAGCCTTCATATCTGGACTAGCCGCGCAGTAGAGACTGTTCCACGAGCCCTTATCAGCAGACCAGAGCATTCTAAAGCATCTCAAAGCAGAGACAAGATTCAGCATGCCCTTCTCTGCTGGGTCAACTGTCGTGGCGAGGTTTGTCTCGACGAGGCCGGGATGAACGGCCGTCGTCCAGATCTCACCATCTGTGCCAGAGCCAGGTCCGTATTTGTTGTGAAGGCTCTTTGTGTGAAGAATGTTGGCGAGCTTGCTTTGGCCATAGCGCTCCCACACACCTTGGTCCTTAAGTGTCAAGTCATCAAAGTTGATACCTGTCTTGGGTGCGCCCAAGTGTCCTGAAGAAGTGAGGTTGACGATCCTCACACTACCAAGAGGAAGTGTCTTAGCAGTCTTTTGCATAACAGGAATCAAGTGCTCGGTAAAGACCCAGTGAGAAAGATAGTTTGTCTGCCACTGAACTTCGTGGCCATCCTTTGTCATGTCAAAGGGTGTAGCCATGATGCCGGCATTGTTGATCAGACCGTGGAGAGATGTTTCAAGAGTGAGAAAGTGTTTGGCAGCTGCGACGGTGCTGGAGAAATCCATAAGGTCCATTTGCAAAAGGTCGATGTTGGCTGATGGATGTTCCTTTTTGATTTCTGCGATGGCTGCGGTGCCTTTTTCTAGTGAGCGACAGCACATGTATACATGGGCGCCATGAGCTGCGAGGTGCAAGACAGTGTAATAGCCTCTGTTAGAATGTCAGTGACATGAATCTGGCAAAGCTTGTAGAAGTAATTCTCACATTCCAGAGTTACCACCAGTGACGATGAAGACCTTTCCGTTGAGGCTGGGGAGGTTATCGGGATGGAAAGACATCGTGATGAGAGTGTTGGAGTTGGATGGAAGGAGTTGAGTTGATTGAGGTAAAAGGTGATTGTATTGAAATGTTCAAGTAAAGTGTTTGTTGTGTTTGGTTTGATGAGTAGAATAATTCGAAAAGAGTGACGGCAATGGACATCTTTATATCTGCATTTCTTGTCCTTGTGGTAACATTCTATTCTACTCTTTCTGCCAGTTGTGAGCAACCGGCATACAATCCAACTCATCCCTGTAAGTGAGTAACTTGCATATCAAAGCTTGTCCCCAAAAGGTAGGATTGTCATCCTTGTCGAGTGAGCAGCTTGCATGACACTAAGCCTGGTGCAGTTGGTCGCTGTACCCGTAACCAATAGAGTGACTACACAGTCTGCGCCTCATGCGATCCTTCGGATGATTACTCTGAGTCTGTGAGTGAGCAGAGTGCATACCAAAACATCTCCCCTCTTTCATCATCTGCCTCGCAATCGACTATTGACAAGATGGCTTCCCACGAGTCAAAAACCGCGACCATGTCGTGCATAGAGATCACACCGATGCCACAATTGGCCGAGGTTCGTGTCGAGATTGATACGGGGTAAAGAATGTCTTACTCACCGGAAATAGGCGATAGACAAAGCAGATAACTGGACGGGAACCAAGGACGCTGCAGCACGAAGAAGGGCACAGACGAGGCTTAATATGAGAGCATACAGTGAGTAACTAATCAGTTTGATAAGATGTGACTCATGATAGGACAGGAAAACGCAAGGCCCAAGAGAAAAAGAACCACTCAGCGGTTGTCAAACAAGAATCAACAATTGACCTATGGGATATCAAACAAGAAATCATGTCAAGCGTCTCATCGTCCAACGCTAAACAACTATACAACTCCAGAAACCCACTGATGCCGTACAAAACACAGAACAATCAACCTAGTATCATCTTCCCTCTCTGCCCAGACCATCTCATCACACTTCTTCAGTACAACGCCATCCGCGCTCTATCTGTCAACCGCAGCTTGATATCTGGAATTCTCTACACACCTCTCGAATGCGACCAAGAGATCATCCATGTAGTTCCATACCCTTCAAACCCAGAGTCTGTTCCCGCCGCTCTTCTTCCAACACTTCTCCAACAGACGGTGCCACATGGAGACTGGGTTGATTGGTTCCCGTCCCCAGAAGGAAGAGATAACTTGATTCTTGCGATGGGCACCTTTGATGAAGATGACCTGTGGGCGGATTGTATCGGGGGGTTGTATGAAGGATATCCTGATGATGAGATGGAGAAACGTGGTATGATTGCGTGGTCGCCACCGTGGGATATTTCAGGGTGGGAGATGTCGCCAGGTTTTGTTAAGAAATGGGGTTGGTTGTTCAAAGGCTTGTCGGAGCCAATGGAGGCGACGAATCGATGGCGAGTTGAAAGGGGTGAGGAGCCACTTGTTGAGATATTGGAAGAACTGCACTTATAGGCAATGACTTGTTGATGCATTCCCGATGCTCGAAGAAGAAAAGGCAGCAACTTGAATCTCCCCGGCGCTTCTGGCGTTGGTGGCCAGCCCCAGCAATCGATAGTTACCTGGTTGATTC
>LXHY01000059.1:0-25614 GCA_002093855.1 Fusarium praegraminearum
GTTGGAGGAGGTACAGGAGGTGGTGGTGCTGGGGGCTCTGGTGGAAGTAACGGGGGAGGCTCAGCAGGTGGAGGTACTGGTGGAGGTGCTGTTGGAGGCTCTGCAGGAGGAGGAGGTTCTACTGGAGGAGGCAGTGGGAGTGCCAGCAATGGAGGCATTAGTAACCCTAATGCTAACTTGAATGTCTTGAACAACTTTAGTCCTAGTGTTACTATAGATTAGAACTTGGTAGATGCCATTTCAGATGGCAGTGCATACTCTCCTGTTTGACAAACTCATACCATTCGAGCCGCCATGCTTCATGAGGCTCTGCCAGCCTGATATTATAACTGCGACTATACTGTAGCACGACTTTCGCCATGTCCAAAAGCTATTCTTCCCCAGATAACTCCGCTCCCCGGACCCAGACTGGTTGCTAAATCGTTAACCACCGAACGACAAGTGTTAAGTGTGAATCGAGGTGAGATCGCCGCCAACACATTTCTTTCCATCTCTTTATGTACCTTCGAACTTGCTTCCATTTCCACCTCTCAGGAAGAAACTCACCGGCATCGGCACCGTAAATGGCCTCCATTATGTCTGGCTACAACCCAGCCAGGGGTTGAACCCAACAATCGTCTCTGCGGGCAGATGGACGGAGCAAATTTCGGCACCGCTCTCAGGGACGACGCGTTCAAGAAGCTGGCTGCTGGATGGGGGCATTGGCATGGCTTCCTTGATGCAATTCTGAAGATGTTCTTTGCATTTGATTTGGCAAATGACCGGATCTTTGGCCATTGGTCCCCAAGACAACAGACTTCGGGCGCTGTCGCTTGTCAACATACTAGAAGTCAAGTAGCCAATCACCTTCACGTTGGTCGCCGACCTCTGGCAGCCAACGTCATTTTGATTGGCCCATGGCGCACGGCCCCAGCAACAACTCCTCCACTGATGGCCCTACGTTACAAGCGACTTACTGGTAAACTTAGGACAGTGGTCCAGTCCTCAGAAAACCCACTCAAGGTTGCGCCACATCGTCTTTACTGTACCCCGAGCAGCAAAGATGCAGGTGAGAGAGAACACCAGGCATGCAACATAAAGGAGGTTTTCAAATTAACCACATAGAGAGTCGTTTAATCGACTGTTTTGCGGGAAAGACAAGACCTTATAGCAGTTCGACAACGATTAGAACAGAGGCAGTACCATCACCAATCTTCTTGTCTTGTTGTTTCGCATGCTTGATCTTGTCGGCCGATGCTCAATGTCGAGGATATTGAGGATTGCACCACCTTTGTTGGTAACAGCAACATCAAGTCAAGCGGCTGGTCAAATGTGACATCTGGCAGCCCATAGAACTCATGATCTGGGTGCATGGCGTGCAGTCGTACTTAATTCCGCAGATGAACAATGGTTGCTTTGCCACAGAGGTCCTTGCGCTTGTCTTTGACAGTTGCTCACCATGTTGCTTTTGGATGATTCCACAATCAGCGACCGCCACTGGCGAGGTATTCAGGTTGGCAGACAACTGAGGTCACTCCTGTTTACTCATTAACTGACGATGTTGACGTACAGGCTTGTGGTTTGGGGAGACTAATGATCGTGGTCTGGAAGACAATGATGGATTTACCTTGAGCTTGAGTATTAGCACTGGGCCTGGAAAGCCTTATCAAGAGAACAAAAGAATTGATGGCAGAGCTCTGGGAAGTCAGAGGTTCGAGGGTAGCTGAAAACTGTCGATGGCACTGCTAATATGAGCCAGAAAGCGGCTTGAATGGGTCGGCACCATCAAGGCAGCATACTAACTAGCCAATGCAGGGACCTCGAAGCTTCACGACATCGAGAGTAAGCCCTTGGGTCCAGTTGAAGCAACAATGCGCTGCCTATTGGCTGACACGGAAGTGATTTATCAGCCACGATCGGGGATGAGCAGCCGAGAGGTTCGTCTTGGTATTGGGTCGAAGATGGGCAGAGATCTCGTCGACAGAGCCTTAGAAGGAAGGAGGGTTTATCCTCGGTCGTCGACGATTGAGCAAGACAGTACAAGGCTTCTCAAGCTTGTAACAGTCGAGGGTATCACTCGCACGAGTCGAGATGGAAGGTGGACCGAATGTCAAAGTGGATGATGTTGATGGAATGATGGAGAGTACGCGACGAGTGGCCCATCTTGGGACTCAAGCGACGGTTGGCAGCCAGTGGGCACGGCCTGTCGCAACCTTGTTCGATGTTGTAGCTCGAGTCACAGAGGCTGATCAATCGTTGCACCGATTCGTAGGCAGAGCTTCAAGGAAGGATATCAGGATACTAAAGAGGCGGCGGGGGATTAGTATTGGGTCGAAATTTGTGCAAGCGCGATGACGTTGGAAGAATGACATTTCGATTATCCAAATCTCGAGAATAAAAGGGCTAAGAGGGAGGATACTGATAAGGTTCAATGAACTCGCTCGGCCAGACTTGCTCATCTTGTGGTTCATCGATCGACGCGCGATCACGCAAGGCTTGCCGCAACCTGGAAATCAACATTGTCGCTCAAATGCCACGTGGTGATAAAGCTCACTGAAGCGCCAAAGGAGGTGGTAGCAATCGCGTCTGGTGGGCACGTACGGAGCAGAGGTTGTTGATTAATCTAAGGTACTTAGGTTGCTACAGCGGTTTGCAGCGCAGAAGGTGCTGCATTCCATGATCCTAGCCCACTAAAACTACTGATAAAGGCGGGTACAGTTACTCCCTGTTACAGAGGACTCAGGTTCTTACTGACAACATTCGAGGTGACCTTGGACAAAATCTGAGGATATGCTTCCAAGTTTAATTGCAATTTCTGTATACTTGCACACATTTTAAAGCCGTTTTGAGCTGGTGGTGTTGATGTTGACATGAACAGCGCACATGAGTATTAGATAAATGTTGGCTCCAAGTCCTACAGCAGCCTCCCTCCAGTAATGGATCACAGGTAGCATAACTCAACAGGAATTTGTGGGGCGTGTCCACGATCGCGACACTCAAAGCCTCAGAAACGCGGCTACACCAGAGATAACAATCGCCAACTCCCAGATATTACATCTTAATAGCAATTTCACCAACGGTTAACCTCCCTTGGGTTGCCATTCTGGGTAATGGTAAGATATTGGTTATAATTTCGAGAGAAGTGGGGTGAAGACACACGCTTTGCCTCAAAGCTATGTAAACACTGACACAATGAGGCTAAATCTACCAAAGACCTCAATAGACAAGATAGAAGGATAACACGAACTGATAGATTCCCAATGCAACTGAAATTCTAGATAAGGCTTAGTTTCGAATGCGCTGGAGCATGATAATTTCCATTGTTAAGCCCTTTGATAAAAAAACCAAAGGACCTCCCAAGTCAAGCACTTCAGTAGCACTACCTAACTTTGCAGTATAGACAATTCAAACATAATAGAGAATTCCAACACTGATTTACACCTGGCAACGATTGCTCTACTTGTCTTCGCGTTTGCTTTTGGTTTTGCGTTTGTGTACTGAGTGTTATCGGGATGACGTAACTTGATATCAGATGCTGTCAATTGAATCAAAAACGTCTCTATCAATAACTTTTGTTCCGGCGCTCTTCTTCCCTTTTCTTCCCGAGGTCCTCGCTTGTAGTGTCCTCTCCTATAGCACCAGGACCGATATCTCTGAGACTGTCGCCATCGATAGAGACAAAATGGACCGTTTCAATGAGATCAAACAAAACTACGCGACAAACGGACTTCCATGTGCGATATGCAGCAGCCGCATAGTCGGCGGCCCGGCCAATTTGCATAAACATATGCTAACACGCAGTGGAATGCCTTCTCCACAGGTATGTACTGTTGTACACGCAACGGAGCATCCTAGCTGATCCATGGACGCAGGTAGTTGATAACCAGGCAACATATAGTGCCAATAAAGCAGAGAATCGTCGCGCGAAACTGCCGCACGACAATCTCCCACCTTCAGTCGACCTCGACTTGGCACGAGATATGATTCTTTCTACTCCTGCCAAGATCCGCTGTAGTGGCGGTGTGTTCACAAAAGGGCCATTAGCTGGTTGTACAGTGGCTGGGTACCCAGAAATCTTTTATTCTTCCAACGGCAGAGTGAAAAAAGAATTCGAATGGATCAAGCCAACCAACACTACACCTTTGTTCCCCCAGCCAGCTCCCGTCAGCGGTAGCACCAGTCGAAGACCTCGTCGCGCGAATGTTCGTATTGCTCCGCCATATAAGAACCAGTCGTGGCAACCCTCGTCTCCAAAGACATTCTCTAATGTAGCCACAAACGTCTGGACCCCTGACAGGTACCCCGGCTGGCAGATGCCAGGAGGCTGGAACATGCAGTAGCCTTGGGATCCCACTTCCATCAAGCAAGGAGACATGCAATGTGAGTTATGCCAAGAGGTATTCTGCAATTGCATCACGACAAAAGTCTCTTCCACGGTACCAAAGATTGTCGATGCTGCACCGTTAGGACAGGGTGTAGAAGCCACTACTCTATACGAAGTGGACGCATTTGCCGGAGAGTTGGTTGGTGAGCTGGCTCCTGTTGGTCATTATAACGACGGATAGGCTACTGATCTGATCCGTGACGACCTTAAAGGCGAAAAAGCCTGGACTACATGCCAAATTTACACACGATTTATAGGTAACTAGGTGCGTATAGTAAACCACTCTTGCGAGCCCAACACCACTTTCATCATGAAGCCAGTGTCTGGCAGATGGCGGATCCTGTTGGAGGTTACGCAGAGGATTGAGCCTGGACAACCAATCGTGGTGTCGTATGGAAATGAATACTTCAGTGCTGGATTAACTTGCCTTTGTGGCACTGAGTCTTGTTTGGAGAAGACTAAACAGTAGGTGACTCTACATAGGAGAGCTGGTGATACCACCATGTTGGTTATGTTCGTTCTCCAGGTGCTGGGTCTATGGGTGTCGAGGACTAGACAGCCAAGGCCAAGAAAACGTTGTACATAGCTTGTCGTGAGCAAGACTTAACATACCCACACGGAAGTTTCGGTTAGCCAGTCACTGTAGAGGTTAGTAATAAGATAATTAACAGCTGTACTGAATTCTGACTTTCTGGTCGGGATTAGACGTTGGGCACGTGTATCAAATGCCCTGCAAAAGACAGAGAGGGTAGTGGGAGTGTGAGTTTTTGTGGGAGAAGGAAAGTCGGTTGGTCGAGGAGTTCCTGGGGAGCGGCACAGTTCTACAAGCATAATAGAACAGAAAATTCATTTACGCCTGCTGCTAGGCTTAATGCGAAACGAATGTGTTAAAACTGTTAAGGGGACTGCAGTGGCCGAATATGAAAAGTCGCGCGTCGCAAGTCCAATATCCCGGGTTAGCATGCATACTTTAGCCCCCTTTTACCGATTATCCGGGTTCACATGCATAGCGTGACCCCATTCTACATTATACAGTGGCCCATCAATCCTTTTGCCAATAGATCATAGAAGAGCCTACTGTACATCCATTTACAACTGATCTTCAATTCAATATAGGACTAGAAATAGCAGAACCCAGGATACGCTTATAACTATGAACGAAATAAATGTATCGTGGTACTTCGCACGTGGTATTTAGTTGCTATCGTGACTGCAAGAGCTATCTGAAATCCAGGCTACCTTTCCAAATCCCTTTTGAGACAAGTTCCTCCCATGACAATGTAGTACCACAAAAACCATCGAATACAGGAACGCTAATATCGTGATACTCTCATGTCGAGATAGACCCAATCATCCATAAACCCGAAGTCGTCTCTTTTCGCGTACTCACAAACGGCAACTGTCACTCAGTACCCTCCCAATCGCCGGACTTTAGCTTCAGCCTTCTTCGCCCGTTCAAGGTTCAAGATAGCTTGCTCCTGATAACCCTTCAGCTCCTGCTCGGCGCTCTCTAGCTTCGCGCGGAGATAGACAATACAAGCATCCTTATCAGCCATGGCGTTCCTACGAAATGAGTTCAGAGTCATAGCCAGAGACCGCGGCCCAGTTTCCCACTCTTGTGGGTACTCAGCTTCATCTTGGATGCTGGTGTCGTTCTGGCTGAGACATTTCGCTGCTTCGATGTCGGCGGGTGTGATGAGGTGGGCGTTGGGCAAGGGGCCACTACACTGAGATTTGTTGTGGAAGCGAATGATCTCGCGAGCCCTTTGACGGAGGCGCTCTTCGACAGTCGGCCAAGGCATTTTTTTGGTGCTGAACTGTCTTAACGGTGTATGATTTATTGTTTCGTCGCTTTAGTTTTGGTAATAGTAGATTGTAGTGATTTCTCAAGATGTTGATGGGAAAGCAGTGGATAGTGGAGAAGAGAGAAGAGAGGAGAACAGGCTATAAATATTCCGATGCCACTGTGCTTCTCAGTCAATCATTGTCTGTATGAAGAAAGACTAGTACTACTTAACAAAGGAGCGAGAAATTTAATATTCCAGCTCTTTGTTACAAATTCTTAAAGCGTTCTTGATTATTTTTCTCCTTCAGCGTGCGAACTCCTTTGTCAACAATTTTGAAGATCCCAGACCGTCAGGCCATAAACTTGCTGAGACCAAGGATCACGTCTATCCAGTAGCTTTACTTCGACAAAGACCACAGTCTAATAAATCTTGCAAATCCAATCCAGTTGTCATCTATTATAATGGATTCACTAATCTTCAACGTTACAAATTGAACTACTAGTGTCAGATTATATCAGCCAAGCAATGCTTGAATAGAATGTGAGCCTTTCACCAGCTGTGGCCACCCTGGACGTGTCAATCAACGGTTCTCGTGCTTGGGTAGCAACTCCGTAAGAACTTCTAAACCTAATGCGTGATAAAAGGGGTTCAACCGAGACAATCGACGATATAATCTTCAAATATATAGATTATATAGAGAACCGTAGATTAATTCAAAGAATACAACAGAAATGTCACAAATATGGCTTACAGGATTCATTTTTACATTACAAGCTCGATCTTGGTAATCGCGGCATTCAATATGAGCCTGCTGGTCGTACCTGGGGCAAATGTCATCTTGGGGAATTCCGTAGCAAATGTAGTTATCAGCGGGTTGTGGTAAGGCAGAGCAATATGTCAACAAAGAGAGAACAAAACCATAACAAGGAGAGGAATGGTGAAGTGGTTTTTCCTTGTGGAATGTGTTTGGGTTTTTTCTCAAACACTCAGCGGGTCTCTTTGTCGCCATGAGCCACAGAAACATTACCTGCACTCTCGTCTGTGTCGCCCGATAAATCTGATCCGATGGTTTGAATTTCTTTACATCAGAGTATGTTCGAGCAGAGACGTCTGGCTTGCTGTCCTGCCAGCATTGTCTTGGTAGAACAGTTCTGCTCTGTTTTTTCAAGGTGCAGGGTAAAGTAAAAACTGGTACGGCCAATCAGCTTAGGGTTGGCTGCCAGTCCGATCGACCAACTGTATTGTCATTGGCTCGCCTAGATCATTCCCTGTCAAAGCCAGGCACTGGACATGGCTGAACTTAGCGAGCGCTATTCGAGCGGATCGTGGACTTGCGCAATCATGTAAGACAATTGGTCGATACGACGAGCCAAACTCTTAAGAAACGGCTTCACTTGCCTCAAAGAAAGGCAATATCAACACAACTCACTTCAAACAAAATTCACGACTAAAATTTGCGTGAGTGTCTGTCTGCTGTAAAGCCATAGCTCGGCTTGGTTCCCGGACTATTTCGCTGGCCGAATATCCCGTGCGCTGTTATCGGAACAAGGACCCCTGAAATGAAGCATTCCATCCAATCAAAACGCGCCTCGATGGCTCAGTGGTAGAGCGTGTCACTAGTAATGACAAGGTCCACGGTTCGATCCCGTGTCGAGGCAGATGCTATTTCAGGTGCCAGATTTCTTTTTGTAGCTTACACTGACAAATCCAATAGAACATAGACCTCGATGCATAACGCCCATATCCTTATTGGTGCTATGAATAACAAAGGTAATTAGATTGATCTTTTTTTGAGACATGACGTGTTCAATTCCAGGTGCTCTTGACTGTCTTACATGTATAACTACATCAGCCCTACCACTCATGACAACCCTCTGCAGTCAAGGAGACGACCGCCTCTATATCCTAGTGTAGTTATAATAATTGATATCCGATTTTAATTCTACTGGAAGAATCTAGGGGAAGTGAAAAGTCGGGAGTTGCGCCCTATTCATTACAAATAACAAAAGAGAAAATGGGTTTTTATGAAACGACGGACAATTTAGCGAAACACATACTCTAATCAGTGTCGTCTGTATTCTCGTCTCTATCATTCATGTAGTCATCATCGTCCTCCCAATCATCAACAACAAAATCGTTCTCATCATCCTCATCATTCTCAGCCACAATCTTGGGCGAACCATACTTGGATAAAAGTGCGTCCCAAATCTTGCAAACAAAAAAAAAAAAAAAAAAAAAAAGAAAGGCGTCATTATTATCAGCCTCTCACTGCTGCTCACGATCATACCCCTGCACAAAGTCCACAGCTGCAGTTTCGTAGACATTCTGGTCATTTCCAGAGAAACCCACTATCGAATGACCCTTTCCATGATGAACTCCAAGCGAAGGAGTTACCGTTCAAGTTCTTGACCCTTTTCGAGCGTCCTGCCTTACGCCACATTAGGTCCAGCATCAGTTCCAACTTGAATATCTACGCCACTGTGCAGCTTGTGTGTGGCTCTGAGCCCTTCTACTCAAAGCCAGAATGGAACGAGTGGGTCCAGTTGCCCATCAGTCACGACTACCTGCTGGCTAATTAATGACTGGCCGTAACAGCATATGATCATTCGACTCTATGCAGTGATGGGGCTCTCGGTCGTGTTGCTCCTTTCAAAGTGACTACAGTTCCTGTGTTTTAAGACAACAATCAAGTACAGAATAGAAAACAGACGTACTTTAGCAAGGGGGCTCTGTGGAGGAACTGCCGTCGTTGAGCGGTCGATTATGATGACTGACGAGCTACAGTGTATAGTTACTCTGCAGTTGAATTGGAATCCCCCATATTATATGTTTTCAGCATTTGCAGTTTTGCAGCTGATAGCCCATTTGTGAATAGCGAAGTGGTTCAATCTAAAGTCGATATGCCATGTTTGCATCCTATGCTAGTCCAACTCCACACTCTAACCACCTAGCAATTATCTTCGTGCCCGACCTGAAAGCCTTGTTCTTGCCAGTACATATTATGCCACATGCGCGTGCGTCCACCCAAATTCGTGTGGTTATTAGATCTTCGTTGCGTTGGGATCCTTCTCAGTATCAAATATCTTACCGCCCGATCTCTAGGTGTCGCTTGACTCAATCATAGTGGATAGCTCTTGACTGATAATATGATAATAAGTGACAGATATAATCACCCGAGTTGTGTACAGTAGCGTGCAAGTCGATGAAGGATCATAGCCAGGACAGGTTCATAACATCGAGGATAACTTATTGATTGACTTGGGGCAGGTCGATATATCTACAATCGTCTTTTTGCATTGGGTCTTCCTAGCTCTTTGTAACTTCCTGCCAGGGCGCCTCAACCAACCTTAACTAAACTTCTCTCTTGGATCGTTGACAGTACTGACACCTAACAGAAACTCCTAGACTAGTCACAATCGATGGTTCCAAGGGCCTTATTTAATCCTCCAAGGGAAACTAGTTCGCACTCTCTAACACATCTGCATAAACTAAACTTGAGAATGCTTTACTGCAGATAGGGACTTCCAACCAACAGTTTCGAAGGCTGTCGTAAAGAACAGGCATTGGAGTTCGTGGCGCATACTGTCTAAACTCATGCGGACTTCTTTGCACCGTCGTGGTAGGGATAACGCAAGGCGCTCTTCAAGAGAGAAAGGCCGGAGGTTAGTGCGGTTCAGTTGTGGAGTGAGGCGGAGTGGGGTGTATTTACCTTCTGACATCGAGAAACAATCGACAAGGCTTAGAAAACGAAAGGTTCTGACATCAAGCTAAGTATGTTACCCTTTGTGACAGCATATGTCTTCTAACGCATATTTCAATTACTCAATCGTGGTCAAACTCTACCATTTCCCATGCCGTATCAGATAGATGCTCACGTTTTTGAAAGGTGTTCAAGCTACCCACTTGGTTTGTGTTTAGATGAAGTAACCTCGGGGCGTCACATGAACGAGTGTTACGAGAGACCTCGTTATTTGTGTGGCTACATCATTAGCGACCAGTATTTGATCTACAACTAGGGCGAAGGCTTTCCACAGCGGGACCCAAGTAGGACAGCAGCTTTCCGTTACGATGACCCGAAACACGACTGTTTATAGAGCGATTGGTTCGTCTTGGGGAGGGGGGAGGGGGAATGACGGTGTCGACTTGCTGAAGTGATAACAATAGGTTTGTGTTGTTCTGCTTGAAGGGCTACGTACTCGAGAAAGTCTATCTCTTTGCTGATTCCTGCCTTGGAGGCAGGTATGTTGCTTGGCTCGGGAATCTGAGGGTTTGGCTTATCCGGATTTAGATTTGCATCCGTCATGTAGCGTTAATCCAGTCAGTACAGCAGTGAACATAAAATCCTTAGTAGGCGCTCACGGACTTAATAGGCTGGAAGCCACCGCGGGTCAGGCGTTTCAGGCTTGTTACCTCGATAGATGCCATGCAGTGGGGCATATCGTTGGTGAGAGGGACGGTGGTCGAGATGCTTGCAGAGCATGGAAGGGCGATCCGAACAGAGGAGCACAGCCTCTGGGGGAATATAGCGAGACACGAGATGTGTATGGGGTGTAAAGCTCGGAAGTTATGCTTGAGAAATATTTGTATTGTTCTTCGTTGTGCTCGTGCATATGACGTCGCGAGAAGCTGCCGTTGCACTGCTAGAACACTGCCAAATCAGCTTGTGATTCAGTGCCAGGCAGAAGCGCCTCTGTTTATTAGTCATTTATTCAAGCATACCTGCTTCCTATATTTTCCACTCTTCATCTCCTTCAACGCATCTTCACTCCTCCATCAACTTAACGCGTCACTGACTCCTCCAGGATGGCTCAAATTTCCCCCGAAGGAGATAGCCCTCCTCTCTCATCTATGCGTATATCACATGCGATCAAGAACCTGCGGCAAGAAGTATGTTATATCGTTATTTTTCGGTTTTTGCTTGAGCACAACTAATTTAATTGTCTTTCTAGGAACTCATCCCACAGGGCACTCGCGATTCATCCGCTACGACGAGCCAAGAGGTCAACTTGGCACCGCAGAAGTCCTCTATGTATCCCGATCTTCACAATCACGTCGTCGAGAGCCTCGGGGACCTCGACTACACCTTCCGAGATCACGACACAAAAGTTGTCATTAAGCGACAATACGACACCAGCATCATTGGAGACTTTGAATGTCGCAGGTCTAGGTGCCAAAGGGGCAAAGGTCGCTTCCATACTTGGCGCAGTAACTGCGTCGCCATCACCATTCGGGAGTATGAAGACAACTCATACAATGCCCTTGTATACCACCAGCTCTGCAGCAAGTGCAAAGGCTCAACTCGCCCTACGCTTGAGAAATTTTCATACTCGGACAGAGTTGCGTACCGCCTCAAGAAATGGAACGGCATCGGACCTATTCTGGCTATCCGCGAGGTGGATCACAACGGGGGTCACAAGGAGAAGTTGTGTCAAGGCTGCAAGAAAGGTCATTGCAGCAAGAAGAAATGGGTGGGCAAGGGTATTTGAACAAAACCTGATCAGCTGGGCGTCACAGTCATGAAACCAAAAGATTGGGAGGAGGTTTTACTTGTGAACCTTTTAGTAACGAGGCTTTTCATCAATAGAACTACAAAAACTATGTTAAGCTTTATTGTTATCGCTGCAAGTGGATCATTGCTGCCACACTGTATCTCTCGTCCCTGAATCAAGACACTGCTTGTAGCTGAACATAATCTTCTCGTTTGGACTGACTCTTGACTATCAATATGACTGTCCAACATTACAGCTAACCTGAAATTTAGTAGGCTTACCATATATATGCAAGGCAGAATGATTCGGCATTTCGCTCACTGTACAATATCACGCCACGGTCTTACAATCGCAGAGCCTTCCCTCTTTTCAGATGATCTTGTGAAATCCATTCTTTCCCATCACATACACAGTTCATTCATTTCTCTCCATAACAATTACTTAAATTTTACAGTGCGTCACCTATCATCCTCCTTGTAAGTCCTATCTATTTATTTCCTGCTTTTTTTATATGAAACACAAGGCTCACTAAAAGAAACCGATTTACACGTTGAATTCAGTGCTAAATCTGCCTATTACAATGTACTATGGATTGCCTGTATGAAGAAACTCGAGTTTAAAATGGATAACTCTTAGTTAGTGCCTAAATAAATTGATTGTCAAGAATTGTGGCGCCAGGGGGGACGTTGAACACCGTAGGAGCACTTTCACCACTCCCATCTTACGACGACGCTGGGCTTTTGGATGAGTTCAGTACAGACAATACTGACCTGCGGAAGCAGGTTGCATTTTCAGAGAAGAAGTATAGTAATTTAGCGAAGAAGTACGACAATCTGGATTAAGACATAGGTAGTCCAGAACAGGCATACAACGACTGCGATGATGAGGAAGACACCTAATTCACATCCATGCGCGAAGATGTTGAGTCACTGTAAAGTCAAATCGACCGGATTTGAAGGGGCAAGAATGATGAGGCCTTTGCTGTAAAGACTAGAGAAGGACGTTTTGATGAGTTGGCGGCTTGTATTCCGGGCGGATAGATGTATAATGTAATGCTCTTAATGTTCGAGAGAGAGAGAAAAACTCGGCTCTTATCCTCCCTTCCAAGCCTAAGCGGCCCCCGAACCTCAGTCCGCCATCCCGTGCGAGCCCAAGAGGATCCTCAGCAATGGTCAGGACTGTGGAGACAAACTGGACGATAAAGTCTGTAAAACCACCATCCCTTCCTTACTGCAGAGAGCCCGCCGTGTCGCAACAAGAGACAAGCCAGTCCGCTTAAACTCACCGGGACGAAGGCCCTATACTAGGTCTAATTTGCCTGAATCAAACTGTAGCATATCGCTCCTTCTTTACCTTTAGACTTCTGCAAACATAATATCTATGTAACTCAATCGGCAAGTCCAGGTCTTAATAATGTTATCCATACTCTATTGTTTCTCCCTCTTCTATCTTTCCCTTATCAACCTCCGCACTATCGGTATTTAACAAGCCCTTCCTAGTCCCGTCGTTAGATCATTCATTATGACCTAAGCGACACCACACGGGCACGACAATCGTCGACCAAACGTCGAGATGAATCTGTTTTTAATTCCTCGGCAAGCAATGCCTGTATTCCCGCGCTATCGCATGACTCAACATCATAGCAAAGACACCAACCGATAAGGATCGCGACCGTTAATGGTTAACTTTTGCGATCTTATGACGTTATCAACCTCCTCATCATTCCTTCTACCCCGAAAATCGGTAATTGTCTTTGAATACGGTTGGCCGATCGCCATAATATAAGCTACCCTCTCCTGTTAAAGTTACCATAAGCTGACTCTCGCATCTGCCATCAGCCTTGCGCACTCACTTCTAAATCGTGGCGCATCGAGAATGGAACCTCCTTTGATATCTCATCAGCTCCTCCCCCCTCCCTCCTTGACATCACGCCTATCATTGACTTTGGCTCAACGGCAATTTCGTTCAGGTGACATTATAGATTCTTAAGGATGCAGCAAGCCTTGCATTCTTGACCGTCAATCGAACCAAGCCCGAAATGAAAACACCTCGTCGCTTACTCTCTACGGTTGTTGTAGCTAAACGTATCACCTCTCTACGCGATGTTGACTTTTCATGAATACACGGCCTCAGCCCTCGGGCAGCACTCATTATCACTTGCAAGGGGTCGACCGTTATCCGCACAAAGGGAATCACTCGGCGATGGGATGAATATTGGAGGCGGAGTGAAGCTACGGCCAACTGGTATGTTAGTTCTTATGATATCAATTCGTTGAAGTCATTGACGTATATTCTCAGAACTCAGCGTTGTATCGCGATTTATTCTCCCGAGACACTCACTTGAGCCGCGCCCTCTGGCGAGTTTGTTTTCCTCGGCCAAAGTTATCGAACTCCACTGCTCGATCCTGACCAACATCGTTCTGCAAATGAATAGACGCATCGCTGTCTGTTGCGCATTGATTAGCTCCACGTTAATCAGCGAAGAGCTCATCAGTCGCAGTCACAGACTGTAAGGCGGATGGTTGATGTACCCCAGCCTTTCACCTCAGCACCTCCACCTTTAACAAATGCTGGCCCAGTGCATCTAACTTTTATTCTTGGATAAAGAACAAACACCAGATTGGCAACGAAGGGGTCAAGTCGCACATTCTCGCCGCCCGAACCGTCGCAAAGATGGCCAAGTTGTATTTCGCCCTTCATAGACTCGATACGTTCCACCAAGCGTCATCGCAACCTTTATGGCGTATAATCTGCGAGTTATATGTCTCACCGGAATAAATTGTCGCTGGAAGCTAAAAAGCTCGTCAATGGTTTCGATGCCATCCAGAACGCCTCGACGGATGGCAATGACAAGCAGCCGGTGGGGGATGGAACAGATCATATTAGAGACATTCTGCGGTGATGTGACCACGCATTTGAGTGTGGATTGCAGTGAACCATTGTCCCGTGATTTCTCTGGATCCTCGTAGTTGGTTTTCAGATTCCGTATCAACAGCCTTGCTGTGAATCTACCGTCCTGGCCGTCACGAGAAAGCTCAACATCATTCTATGTCATGAAGGGCTTCTCCGGAGCATCAGCGCGTTTTTTGTCAGATGTAGCGAGTGACCCTGGGCGAGCAGCGCAGACACGACCAATATACCACGCCAGATGGTGGTTCTCTGCAACCGAGATATTGGGTGTAGTGGCCATATCAGAATCAATCAGTTGACGTAACTCTGGGAGGCCAATCTTGGAGATTAGAGTCAGCAAATAGACATGTTGAAAATCTTTCGTTCCACCCACTTTCGACATTGCCATATTGGCGGTAGTGTTCAGACCAAAAGTAGAAGTAGCATATCTCATTGACTCGGTGATGGCGTTGTATAACGAGCTGCGTGCAACAGGAGTTTCCTTGTAGATCGAAGCTATCCTGTTGGCCCAGAAGAGGAGAGCGCTGCGGTATACCACCAGACCACGATAGCTCATTCTTGCTCCCTGGCTCCGACCATGACCAAATTTGGCGACAAATATGATGAAACTAGAGCCATAATTAGCAGGTTATAATAGCCACTGACGGTAAATAACCTACAGTCTGAGACGCTTAATGAGCGTCTCACGGTCGACAAGGAACATTTCCCGGTCGGCATCTTCACTGGATAAGTCGGGGTTCAAAATCTTGATACTCAGCAAAAACTGTCGATAGTTGGCACGGACACGATCCTGTGACGTCTGGGTGCTCACAGAATTCCATCGGTAATTCTCTGAGTTGCCGACATGGTCGGCGAGATCTGCCACTAATTGAAAAATATCACCGTCATCCGAAATACGATTGATGCGATCGAATAGTGAATATCTCCGCGTTGGGATCGAGGGAATCTGGTTGCTCTCCATCGCCCAAATAGGGGTGATTTGTGTAGGTGGTAAGCAAAAAAATGACGGTGGAATATTTTTGGAGTGTGAAATTAGGCAGGCCGCTGAGTGATGAGAGTTGACAGTGGTTCACACTGCTGACTGACATGGAAATTTATGAATCACACCTGTCAACACCTGTCAACGAAATTATATTCTGTGGCATTCGTTTTGGTTCTTTTTTTATTCTTTGATTCTGTTTTCTGTTTTCTGTTTTCTTCTAAATATTTCCCATCCAAGGGCAGGTTTTTTATTTTCACTACCACCATCCCCACGCGCCAACCTCTACCATTCTTCGACAATACCGGGCATTCTCTTAATACGTCGACCCTTCGAAAATGAATCCAGAAGATGCAGCTGCCGATGGCGGCACGACAAGTGTCACCGCCGGTGAAGAGACAGGCGGAAGTACAGATTTTGGGTTACCGCCAGCACCGTATGTCACTATATTTTCCCAAAGCATCGTGACGTGACAGTGTTTAACATTTCGTAGGACCGTTATGCCCACGGATGCTATCGAATGGCCAGTGCTCGAACATCCCAGCCAAGCTGGAGTAGACGACTTTATCACCCACGCACGCCTTGAATTTATTGCACAGCAAAACCAGGCTATAATCGGCATGATACAGAATCTCTATTCTTCTATTTCGAAGTGGGTGATAGCTAAAGATCACCCTATGACGATTGCTTACCATCTACACAGATCTCAGAGCCGTCGAAGCAGTTTCTCGTCTACTGGGGCCAGTGAAACATCTCAGATTTCGGGCAAGGTCTCAGGTTCAAGCCCTGGTGGGAGCATCGCTCCAGCGCCTATCATCTGTTATTTTTTATATCTTTCACAGCTGAGAATTGCGAGGAATTTGTAAAAGGCTTAGCCTTCGATTCAAAGCCATAAGAAAAAGGGTTGACCACGGCGCACCTCTCGTATACAACTCTCCATAGCAGCTAGCTGCATCTTGTCCTCGTATCGGTCGTCTTGACGTCAACGTCATTTGTGTTCATATTGTTGCCGTGAGTAGGCTATCTTATCGCTATCATTACAGCAATGTGTTGGGGGGATTGAAAACGCCTTTCTGGTGCGTTCAAGGTTTTTGCTTCATATCTGGTGACGGTTTGTAAAAAGATGAAAACCGGTTACAGAGGTTATGTTTGAATCATACGGCTAACTGTATGTAGTTAGAAACCTTTATGCCAGCAGGCCGCTAGAATCTGCCGGCGTTTCGAAGTTTGTGAACTTCCTTTTTGAACATAACCTGGTAGTATTTCTACCTAGTATCGGGGATCCACTAAGCATCGGGAAACTCCAGATGAAACATAATTAAACTAGGTTTTAGACTAGTAAGCCTTGATATGTGCCCTACTCTAAGCTCTGCTAGGATAAAATATATTATTATATCTTATGTTACTTAAGAGGTAATAGAGACTGAATAGGTACAGGCCGATCTTCCCTTTATCTTGTTTCCTTGTAAGTTTTAGTTGTTGTAATGCTACTAAATCTAATGCAGGAAACCTGCTTCTTTGTTACCTAGTAGCGTTGCAACAGACTCTGATGTTGGAACAACGGTGAAGAGAACTAACTTGAGGTATTTTCCCAGGAGAACCCCAACCTTGATTTATGTAAACTAAGTGACTCTGATCCTTGTTAACCTTCCATGCCAGTGGAGATAACCATATGGGTGCATGTGACTGTAACATAGCATCAAACAGAACTCTGAGCATCTTAACTCAATTGAACCACCCTTGACCACTTGTTACCTTGCTGTCTGCTGGCTGGTTACCGGTGTTAGAGCGGCTGACATTAGATCTGGTAGTAACCACTCTTTTATTGTAGCTCAGTATAACATTATACAATTGGTTTAATACATTGCGACATTGTATACAACAGACAATACATCTATATGCTGACGGACGAGGGGTACGCTGTCTCGAAACAAGGTCCTACTGACTGCGACATAGATATGCATTTGCAGGTACAGCAGTCGATCACTCATCATAGGAATGCCGACACAAGCCGCACAAGTGGGGTCGAGTGTAGGCTGAACATCAGTGAGGTAATTTGTGTTACTCACGACCACGAGAGTAAGGAGCGTCCATGGACTTCGGTCCTGGCAATTAGACAATTTGCGGGGTTATTGTCTGTGCGGAAGTCCATCCCACACCCAATCTCAGGCTCACTGTCAGGGGTATCCCAAATACCTTGAGATGGCATACGGATATGTTTGCCGTCGATCCGTTACGAAAAGACCGGTTGTCATATTCAAGACGTTCCTTAAGTCAGATGCCGGCACCAAAAGAAAGATATAAAAGGCTGACCAGAGCCGTGAGAGAAGAAATCCATCCTCAACTCTTCTTTCCTCATCGTTTTGTACCGTCAACCTTGTCCTATATCTATTCTACTTTTCGAATTCAAGCATAACTATGACTGGACCTGCAATTATCTTTGCCCTTGGGCTACTGGTGCAATCACATGGTAGCCATGCCGCTGCCATTGCCCATGGAAGCCTGGATTTCGGCCACTGCTCTGACCCTACCATTACGCATGTCTTCAACCAGGACAATATTGCAGGTTTTGGATACAAACCTGCAAACAACGACAGCTTTCCGCATGTCGCAAGTGCCAACCTATCATTCATTGCCGGTTTCATTTGCAATAACCTGCAAACTGTTTGCGAAGCGCCTGCAAGGACCGTGGAAATCTGCAAAGCCGCGTCCGCAGAAGCTGATAGCAAAGAGGGCCAGGATGCAGCAGACGCCTTCAATAAGGTCATCACTACATCATCATCCTCTCCGTCTCCTGAGTCTTATTCAGTTACATCTCGTGCTCTTACTGCACGTGACGATGTTGGCACCCGATCTCAGGATTCCGCCGATGCAGAATACACTATAACTCCGAGCATAAACATGAAGTTTTCCACAAGCACCACTATATTTGATGACAAGGAACATCTAGACCCTGTGTGGTGGTTCAATGAATACATCCTTGCAGATGGCCAGCCGGCTCTCTGTGACGAAACACCGCGACGTATGCCCGGCGATCACTGGATTACCTTTTCTTGCGAAGGTGCTGACCCTCGAATCGTACCCATGATGAAGGACGCGCTCAACGACTTCGTGCAAAACACCATGTACAACACAAGTTTGACCACTCGCATTTTCAAGCAGCTTCAAGGTGTGGCTTGCACCGATGAGTATGATACAAGCACGTGTTTCAAAGCTGACAACTTCTTTTCGGCTCGTACTTATATGCCATCGTCTGTCCATATTGCTACTGCTATCAATATTCCTGGTTCTGGTGGTGCTCTATCCGGAAACCTTCGGTACACTATCACCAAGTCCCCCGATAATAATTGCGGAGTCTGTGGTTTCTTGAGTACTGGTGGAGGTTTAACCAGTGCTATCGCTGGTATCTCGCAGATTCTATTTGACACGGCTTCCTTGATCGCTCCTGGCATTGCAGTCGCAAATGCAGCCGTCAGCTTTACTTGCTCGTCAACCTGTTAATAGTCTTAACATATATCCAGCTGAAGTGTGGAGATAGTGGGGAGAATATGACGTATCTTCCACCGGAACAGAAAGCAGGTCCAGGTCGTCTATCGAGTGTATGTAGAGGACGGAGTATTCTTGAGGTAGACTAGTGTTCTGATGCTACATCAATGGGAGGAGAGATGCAGAAGATTAAATTTGTTTAGGATGTTGTATTGATTTGACCTGTGTGCATTGAGAGACGTGACCTTTAAAACAACTTAACTAGAATTTATAAGACTATATTAAGTTTAAATTAATCCTAGCACTATATCAAGGATACGTTATTTCTAAAATACTGCATTCTAGGACGCTGCATTCCTATATCTATTATTCCTATATAATAAATATATCTTATTAGCTATTATAGAGAAGATAGATATTCTCAAGCCTGATGCCTTGCATGGGTATTTTATAGGGTATATATAACGTAAAAACTAGAATTGTAACACTAAGGAAATAAATACTATAACTCTATAGAGGACTAAAAAGACAAAATCAATCAGTATTAATAACGACAATAGGATTGAAGATATAGACGCTAAAACAATACCGAGAGCACTATTAATACCTTTAAGATTAGTACATTCTCTATCACCATCACCGACCAAGTTACATATTATAACCCTCCAACTTTACAAAAGAGCTTTATCAGATATATATAACTAAAGAAGTAGCTACAAGCTATATTAAGAAAAGGAGAACACTTAAGGTCTTATAGAACCTATTAATTATAAATTAATATAGTAGATCCTTATCTATCTAGTAAGATTCCTACTTGAGTTATGGTAACTCGGCTTCAATTACACTTTCTATGCCTTTTTGATAAATCTTGGTAATCTTCAGCCCTGCGTCCTCAAGCAGACTATGCCATTGGCTCTCTGTTCGCTCACGACTAACCAACATGGCCATCATTGTCCAGTCAAGACTCGTCTGCTGCCAGGGCGCTCCAATATCTTGCAAGACGGTTTCGTTGATGATAAGCCGAGAATAGTCCTTAGTCATGGCGTTTTGTAAATGGGACAGGATAGTAGCGCACTCGGCATCCGGCCAGTCATGAAGGATAAGACGCATGAAGTATGCTTTTGCGCCGCGGCACTCGGCTGGCTGAGGCGTGAAGAAATCGTGAGTAACAGTTTCGATGGCACTGGGTAGGTTTCCACTAGATTTGGCCTCGGCAATAACTGACGGCAAGTCTTGCAATACCAATCTTCCTGGTGGGTTAGTGTTTTCTGAAACCAGACCCAACAGTTCATGGCCAAGACCGCCTCCTACATCCACTAGCCAAGGAGTACTGCCATCTTCAGCTTTGAGCTCCCCAAGTCGCTCCTTATAGGGATAGAATTCAGTCCAGCGAGGCCTAGTTTTGGAGTACCCAGTCATGAAGCTGTTGAAAGCGGATCCTAGGCGAGCGTTATCTCGTAGGATACTAAAGAAAGGTTGATCGGTCCTTAAGCCATGCTGAACAGGTGAGTTGCCTCCATTCTTAGGAACTTGGTATTTTGTTTTGGCCAGGAACTCGGGAAGACCTTGGAATGTTGGTATCATGCCTTCGAAGCTGTAGATCAGGCCACCCTCCATAGTTGGGTCCTTGGTAGACATAGAAAATGGTGTTCCTATGTACTGATCTCGGCCAACTTCTTTAATTATTCCATTGGCTGCTAGATGTTTCAGAGCTCGAGCTGTTTTTTAGACATTATGTCAGTATTATATAAACCGAGTGAAGGAGGTACAAGTCATACCAACCAAAACAGTGTCAGCTTCTGTGTCAGCTGCTAGCTGGATACTTCCTTGAGGGACCTGTTCAAGTTTTTGGAGTATCTTCAGATCAAACAGAGTTCTTAACGCAGCAGTTCGGGTAGGCTCTCCCCAGCCAATCCTCGCAAGTTGTTCTCCTGGGTTCTCTAATTCTTGAATTAGTGCACTTGCCGAAGCTATGAGAGCTCGCCTGGCTCGGTCGTTTCCTGTCTGGAGGAAGTTTTTGCCATCAACGGCTATAGACTCTAGTAGTGGAGCTGCCATTCTCGACTTCAACACCAACTTGGGGAATGACGAGAGAATAAAGATGATTTGGAAGATATGTTTTTTATAGTGTGAGATGCGTCTTGGAAGAATGAACTTGAATACCTTTGAAGTCAGATTATAACTCCTTCTTATAACATTGCGTGTTATGGTTTCATGGCAAGTCGGTCAGCCTGCATACTAACCCATCAGTTTCACCAATCGCAACCAAACCACTTTTGACAACTAGTTCCAAGGCGGAACGAAGGATGCAATCATGTGATAGCAGGGAACGAAGGATGCAAATATGACAGCCACGAACTTAGTGGGCCAATAAATATTGCTGCGCTTTTGCTGACATGCAGTAAATTGCGCTCTAATCCTAATCTGGCAGGCAATCATGACCCCTTGGGTGTGCTAAGCCTACAGTCCTGTTGTGACGGGTTGGGTTTTTCCAATGGATAAACTAGTCCGTTCTGAGTTTATGTTAGCAGATGCGTAAGGCGTTGTACTGAGTAATGATTAAAGTGTGATGTCTCTTAATAGCGAATACAGCAGGTTAGGCGTATTTAGGTAAAGATGTTTTATTGATAGCTGGTGAGCTAAGTGTAACTAACTAATACTAATAAATAGATATATATATAGTAGGTTTACTGGTGTAGGGGTGAGCTTTTAGTGAAAGCTTACGATGCTTGTGATAAGCTTTCATAGAAGGCTCGCGGCGTATTGGGTGAGCTACACGGTAGGCTCACTTGTGCAGGAGTGAGTTTTTTTTGAGGGGCTTACTCTGGTGTGGGTGAGGTGTGTGGTGGTTGGTGGAAAGAGTGGGATGTACGTGAGGTAACCGCTGGAATCGTAACATCGTGAAGCTGTTGGTCAAGGGTCCAAAGCTTCGCTTACGAGACATCACCAAGCTGTCATATCCGAAAGGCGCGGAAGTCAATACAAGAGATAGAGACGGTCTTATGCCGCTCTTATATTAAAGCTAAGGATAAGGATGGTCAGATGATGGTATTATTGGGCTCCGCTAAGGGCCATGTGGCTATTATCGAGTAGCTGCTCGAGAAGGGCGTTGATACCGAGGACATAGACGAGGATGGTCAAACGCCACTATTATGGGCCTCTGTGAAGGGTCAAAAGGCTATTGTTAAGGTGCTGCTCGAGAAAGGCGCCGACGTCGAGGCCAGGGACAGGAGGTATGTTAAGACACCGCTATGGTGGGCCCTCGTGAAGGGCCATGGGGACATCACTAACCTACTCCTCAAGCAAGGTGCCGACCCATTTCATGTCTGGGCTTGTGTCGCACTGCCGTGGTATAGCCGTATGAGATGGGATGGTTACGCTCTGGGACACTACAACTGGGCACTATCGGACCTTACTTAAGGGTTGTGACCTATTCCCAAGCCTGAATCAGCCTACCCACGCCAGATGCATAAGAATTCCATACAAAACGGCAGATCCGAATTTGACAGCTAAGGGGGCTAGATGAATAAAAAAGGGGGGGCAAGATGATGTGTTATAGGCTTTTAAAATCTTACTCAAGAATTATCAGCAGAAACGCATGGCGTTTCCTGTTTTTGACCGATCACCATCCAGCATATCCGCCCTATATTTCCCCGATGGGATCGACTCCAACTGAGGAGCCACCTCAATCAAGCTAATCCCACCGACATTACTGTGACCACTGATGAGTGCCGAATGGAACCAACATGCGCTAGTTCACCACACACACCCAGCGACTTGAACTCACGGACCTAGATGTAGTGACGAGCCAGTCTCCCAAAGACTATTCTCATACCCCGATCTTCGAATTGCGAGAACAGAGTTCAATAACATGATAGGGATTTCCTAGAGCGCTCTATAACACTGCTTTATTAATCCTTATTCCACTTCAAGAAGCACCGGCGTTCGACACGTCGTCTTCCATATCCCCACACGTCTCACCTCAGTCATCGCTGTTTTTCAAGCTCGGCCCTCTGAGCTTCATTCGACAATGTACCAGCCTATAGCAGTGATGATGCTTGTTTCTTCAGCACCGTCTTCAGGTTTAGCAATCTTGCTGCCATCCGCACTAGAAGCTCCGCGTCACGCTGGGCGATTAGTTTTGCCTTAATCTTTGTAGCCTGTTGTCGAAGTTCTAGCATGATTCGCTGCACATCACCGCTGAGGCTAGTATCAGTTTTGTCGCGCGTGACCCCTCTGTGGTGTTGAACTTCGCAGCTGTGAAGTCAACAAGATTGCCTCTTTGGTGTCGCTTGTGCAGTTTAATGGACTTGCTAGTTTCGCGACAGGATGCACGCTCGGTGGCCAACGCAAGTTGTCGAGGAAGCTTATTGGGGAAAGGAAGTCTTTAGCGGCCGTTCACAATGAAATGGACGTTGCAGGTGTGAAGTCAACAGGCTTACCGTTTGACGATAGGATGCAGGCTTGGGGGTCAATGCAAGTCGTCGATAATAAGGAATGAGGCCGTTGGCGGCTGTCGGCGATAGTACGGACAGTAGGCTCGTTCGATATTGTACGGGCCTGTGACAGTGATTATGCTTCTGTTTTCAGCACGCTCTACGGTGTTAGTAATTACATGAAGAGAATTATTTCAGTAACGTACTGATCTGTGGCAGTAATAATACTTGTTTCTTCAGTGCCCTCTTTGGTGCCGCCTGAGAAGTTCAACATACCTGTCTGCCTCGAGATAGTAGCCTGGCAGCATGCTTTGAGGTCAATGGAAGCCGTCGAGGATGAGGCTTGTCAGTAGCCAGCGATCTGAGGGCGATTGTATATGGAGGTTTTGGAGAGTGATAGAGAGAGAAAAGAGAAAGGAGAGAAGAGAGACGAGGGGATATAAATGTGACGTCGGCCATTGAAGGTGACGTCGCCAAGTGTCGGTTTGACGGAGAAGGGAAGGCGGTCTAAAGAGCAATGGGAAGGTAACACGTTATGCTTGTTGGAGCGAAAACTATAGGAAGCTACATTTATCGAAAGCGCTCCTGCGTATCTCCCAGAGCCATCTTACTCAATCTCATTGCCGAATGGGCTTGGGTTGTTAAATGTTTCTGGTGATCTTCTTTGCAGTATCGACGAGAAGGAACTTGACATGAGCTCAGTGAGAGAGCATGAAATTAACGAACCAAGACACCATGCCTTCAAGAAGTAGTTAGTTCTGGGAAATTGGCCGCGAACTGGCTCTATTGATCGAGACTGTGAGCAAAGAGCGTCCGCGCATTGAGGTTCTGGAGTAAATTTCAAGCTAGCTGAAGAAACTTCGAGCATAGAAGGGATATCGGAAGTCTGCGTATCGTAGAAGGGAAGTCTTGGACCTCCTAGAGTCGCTACACTATGTGTTAGGAAGGATCGCTCAGAAGTAGAGTCTGGACTCATGAGGTCAGAATGACGAACCAACAAATTAAAGTACGGACCTGCATTGGCCTATTGTGGCTGTTACACCTAGCCGTAGTGTAGGAACGGAAAAGTAGAGCATGCTAAAACTTGCGACAACAGAATTCGCAAAAATGTGAGAAGTTGAATTTCTGAGCTGTTAGTTTGGGTGATCTGCGACCATGAGTGTGTGAGGTAATATCTTCATAATGAATCGACGCCCACTTGCAGGGACGGCGGCCAATCTACTTGAAGAGCGAAAGAACGAAAAGATAGAGAATGATGTCGTTTTGGTTGCATTGTTAGCTGCGGACAACGTATAGGCGCGTCAACTTATATAACCAGCGATATCTTTCAACTCATAAGTCTTGTTTACAATAATCTTCGGCCACTACAAAGACATGGATTTTTCAACAGGACCGTCTGCCGGAAGTGCAAATGTAGTACAAATCAGCACACGGGATGAGTAAGTATAGTACTGGGGACGCCTCTTCGCCAGACATTTACTTGTGGGTGCCTTCAATCTAAGGGCATTGTAGGCTGCTCACCTGGCACCAACCTGAGAGTTGATACTGATATAGGCGAAACCGTACTAAACTATGGGACCCAAGCCAGTCGAGCCAAGTATTGAACCAGTCGTACATAGCACGGCGTTGTTGTCGTAGAGAGTAAAAGGCTAGGTAATGGTTATCAAAACAGCTCAACAATGTATAAATGAGCTTATGAGACTCATTTTGCTTCAATTTACAGTTGTTTAAGTAACTCGATATCAAGGTGATTTGGTTTAAGCACCTGTTGTACAAAATAATAGGTTTCCTGATGTCCTGTTCCCTATATCTTGCCATTGTCGTCATACCCTTCTCTTTGTCTGCTCTTCTGCAACAACAACGTTCTACATACCTAACGACACTGGTCTCAGAGGCGATTTAAGGTACATCGCTGGCACGCCATAATGCGATATTAGCGACACTCGAAAATAAACTAAGGAAGTATAGTAAAATATTCCTTATATCTATAACTATTATTTCACAAGTCCTAATTTTTATATCTATATTAATAATTCTCTATTAAATTAGCTCTCTCTTTTTTAATATAAGCCTAATATATATTTATACCTATATAATTAGTATTATTATTTTAGTTAATAATAATATTTATCTATTTAATAAGGCGATTTTCTTTTTATTATAA
>LXHY01000060.1:2979-138836 GCA_002093855.1 Fusarium praegraminearum
TCCCCGGTGTTGTATGTTTCTTCATTTTTTGGTATTTTATTTAAATCAATATCCCTTCGTTTTCTCTCGTTGTCTAAGCTTTTGACATATTGTGTTGCCCAATTGGGGTGTAGGTGAATATATGGTATTTAACACACGTGTGATTAGGCTTTTCTAACGGCAAGGCGAAGCTGACCGGTGTTACACAGCCCAATCAAATCAAGTTTAGAGTAGCATATCTTTGGATGTCAATGCCTTGTCTCTTTGCTGTTCGTGAATCCCAATATGGCAATAGGTAGGTACCTAGGTAGTTATCGTGATAGTACGCGCTTTTCTGACGTCATTTCCAACATAATAGATAGGCGCCCAGCCAGCATCAGAGCATGGCATCAACTCTAGCCATCCAATACTTCCTTCCTTTCTTCCCTGAGCAACCTAGGCAGGACCCCATGATGGAATCCGTTAGTACCTACCGTGTTTCTCTGCCCGTTCAATCTCTACCATCCCTTATTCATTTTCTCTCTTCTTCGTAGCCTTCTTGTAGATTTATGATTCTCACCTTTGCTTAGGACGGGTTCTTGGGCTTTGTCGATAACCTTATAATCATTCCTCGTCCTTCTTTTCCCTTTTCTTTATCTTCGGACGGTCAAACACCAAAAATAGCTGATATCCCATCATCGTCATCACCTTTCTTGCCCCTGGTCGTTTCAGATTTCTTGACTCCTCCTCTCATCGCCGTGCTTTCAAGATAGCCTAGCCCTACCACGTCTCCCTCGCCCAGACCACCCTGCTTGCGTTGAGCCAATCGCCCATCGTTCATCTAGTCATTTTTCTTGAATCGCAGATCACTTGGACAGGGGTGATCAAGAAACAGTTGCTAGGAATCAAGCAAGCGGTCCCTGTTCGCAGCTTCGCTGTCGCCTATACGTCACATTCGACCCTGGACCCTGGCTCCATACCAACACTACGATTATCTTATATCTGTCTGTCAACCGCTACTTGAATACCTAGCTACTTGGACGTTATGATCACCAATTGTTAATACTCGTTGCTTTTTTACCTTGGATTCAAGGCCACCTTGTTCAACAACAGCATTGGATCACAAGCCCAGTCACATATTTTTTTGACATTTTTATCCAACCTGAATTGAGTCTTGCGAGTCGTGAAATGGGGTCCTCTTCGAGACGCAGAGGCGTTACTAGCATTTCCATCTGTCGAGTGTTGGTGCCTACTCTTGCCATTGGTCTCTTTCTTCAGACTGTAAAGGCAGATGGCTCAACTACTGCCGCCAAGGGATCAGAAAAAGGACTTTTGAATTTCCCAGGACGAATTAGAGCTGCGACCCGAAGGGAACCGGATGACTCCGAACACTCTGATAGGCCTATTCCTTTGACCATCACCAACAAATGCGACTCAACAATATGGCCCGGTATCGCGACACAGGCTGGCAAAGGCCCAGGAACCGGAGGTTTCGAACTTACCCAAGGAAAGAGCAAAGACCTCTGGGTCTCGTCAGATTGGCAGGGACGAGTTTGGGGTCGCACAAACTGCACAGTGAAGGATGATTCGTGTTCTTGCAAAACGGGAGACTGTTCTGGGATGTTAGATTGCGAATCCAGTGTAAGTGCTTTTCAAAAATAAGCTCTGCGTTTCTAACGATGACAGGGTGCTACACCAGCGACTCTGGCTGAATTTACGTTGGCTGGTGGCATGAACGGGAAACAGACCTTTTACGATATCTCATTGGTAGATGGTTACAACTTGCCTATGGGTCTCAACTACATTCCTGCGAAGAACACGACCTTTATCCCACCCAACCTTACCAATTGTGCCTGCATCGCATCTCCTAGTTGGATTTATGCAAGCAGTGAGACTGGGATCTATTACACAAACTCAACGTATCCTGTTCCGCTGGAAACTCGGGTCAACAACGAGAATGCTCGTAATTGGTGTCCATGGAAGTACCTCGCTTTTCCACCCACTAAGCCTGGTGACGGGGTCTACCCTTATCCAGACGACGACATTCAACGACCAGAGTTCTCCCCGTGTAACAGCGCATGCGCTGCATACGGGACTGATAAGGACTGTTGTGTTGGAGAATACCACGACCCAAATGTTTGCAAGCCATCGGCCTACAGCAAGAGGGCAAAGATAATCTGCCCTGATGCCTACAGTTTCGCTTTTGACGATCAGCAGTCCACTTTCATTATTCCCACAGGTGGAGGATTTGAAGTCATCATGTGTCCAAAGGGCCGGTCGACTAATATTTTACGACAGCTTGGAAAGGAAATGAACGAGCTAGCTGAATCTGGCAGCCTGTCGGAGCTGACACAGAAGAAGCTCACAGACGTCACTTATATTGTATCTGAAAAGAGCCTTGGAAATCATGTGTTGCCCACAGGACTCCTGATGGTTTGGACAGGATTGGCAACTGCACTTTGGCTTCTTGTCTAAGTGCGTTTCCTGTTGCTCGGAATCGAGTAGGACTTGAAGATAGCTCTCTTGTCCAGAGTTCAGGCCGGTTCCTGTTCTCGACTACACTCATTTGTGCACTTACGCTGCGAACGAGATGCCCACGACTGCATGACAGATGAAGAGAAGGAAGTGATACCACCCCTGTATTAGAAGGCTTATACCCCTTATTTTCGATAACCTTAGATAAGAAACACTTATTCTTGCACCTTTGCGTAAGCTACCTTGGTTCTATCGCTCTGATATTCAATGCTTTATGCCAGCCCACATGTTGGTCCGCCTCTTCTCATGAGACAACCTCTATTTGAAAGATTTATACCTAAGCGCAACGTATCGCCTGTCTATTTGCGCTGTTTCGCCTTCCGCCTCCTCTCCCACTCAGCGCGCTCCTCGTCATCACTGCCACTGAACTCAGCATCATCATCACTCTCGTCTGGGACATCGAGCAGAGCACCCTGGTTGGTCGAGTTGTTGACATTGATGAAATCTCCTGCATTTTGGTTTGCATATTCGTGCTTCTGAATGAGCTCGCGTAGTTCTGTGTTGGTAGGATCGACAAGTTGGTATGGGGTGAGGCGGGCCTTGTTCTTGACTCGGGTGTTGGAACCGGCCTCGAGCATCATCTCGACGAGGGCGTTACCGAAAGGTCGCTGGGCAGGGGGCTCCGAGTTTATCCATCTGATGACAGTGTGGAGTGGTGTGTCGCCTTCCCGTGTGTTTACAGGGTCGCACTCGAATTCGGGCTGGTCGAGGAGATGATCGATGATTTCGTCTAAGAGCGGTGGGGGTTAGCTCGTTTGGATCTCATGAGTTGTATGTGTACAAGCAAGTGTGAGGCGCACAGTTTCCGCGAGAGGCGGCTTCATGATACAGATGATTTCCCATGACGGTTTTGGTCTCGTTGAGGAGCTTTGAGATTTCGGCGTCGCTCTTTTCCTCTAGGCATTCGTCGAGAAGCTCGACATTGTTGCGGCGGCAAGCTTCGATCAAGATTTCTTGGACGGAAGCACCCTAGTGACACAAGAAGCATGAGTATAAAGTCCCAATGAGTTGTGCCATAGCAAAAAGGCATGGCTTACATCGTGTTCTTCGTCTCCGGCCATGTTGGGGTCTCTGTTTATCAAATTGTTGTCGCGGGAGCGGGGTATAAAACGACCAAAGTCGACGATGACGATAGTCGGTGTTGAAGGTTCGATAGACGTTCAAGGACAAAGGGTCGTAGGACTGATGGAATATGTAAAACTCTGTCGTGTCGTTCAAAGTTATAGGAGGTGGCAGTAAATGGGTATGGACAAGACCGCCTAAAATCAGGTACAGTTTTGATCTTGTTTGAATGGAGGCCAGTGTTTCGTCAGGCGGTGTTTGGAGGGGCTGCCCGATGAGAGTGGAGGGCTGATGCTGAGACAGACGCCCAAGAATGTATGGACGGCACCTAACCTATGAGCTCTCTCAAGGCAGAAATGGCGGGGGACGGCGCTAAAACAGCAAACAGCCGCCTGAGCCAGAGCCCCACCAGCACTGTACTATATCCAGAAATGGAATAAGCATCCCGCAGTACCCGCTCGTCTTCATGGAACCTCATTGTCGTCGGCAAAATAAAAAAAGTCATACTCCAGAAGTTTCTTAGTAGGTACTCAACAACGCGATTACCTTAACGGCCACTGCCAAGCACGATAGATCATCACCTCTATAAATTCGATACACATTCAGCTGTTCTACGCGCACATATCAAACCGCCGCTATGTTGCTATGTAAGACTCTATAACCCCAATTCGATATTCACGTTCTGAGCTGATCAACGCCAACCTCTAGTCTGCCCCCATTGCGCAAACATCCTCACCGTCTCCCTCACAAGCACGCGGACCAACAGACTCGAGTGCCGTACCTGCCCTTTCGAACACCACATTACCGAGCCTGTCTTTTCGCGACGATTGTACGAGCGTGTCGAAAGGGAAGATGTCTTTGGTGGCCCCGGCGCCTGGGATAATGCGCAGAAGGGTCCTGCTCAGTGCCCTGCTGATGGATGTGATGGCGAAGAGGCTGCCTTCTTCCAGGTCCAGATTCGCAGTGCCGATGAGCCTATGACAAGCTTTTTCAAGTGCATGTCCTGCGGCAACCGGTGGAGAGAAAACTAAGCTCAAAGAAGGGTTTTCTTTGGGTTGCAAGTCGATGGGTTGTTCTTTGTATGCGAGGAGAATCGGAGTTGGGCCATTAGATGCTTGTCTTTTTATACAGTTCAGTCAAGAATAATGCCTGCAGTGCCAATGCATCATCATTATGCCGCAGTGGCAGCACGCAGGCTGGTTTTATTTCTTCTTGCCAAGGCACTGTTCCGCTTATGTTCCGAAATATCATTTGATATCAACATGTTTCCCTTGGCTTCTCTCTGGGTATAATTTATAAGTTCGTGTCGTATCGCTGTGCATAGCGTTCCGACTCAGTAGGACCGTTTTAGTTCTCGCGGTGCCAGTCGACTGAGGCTTTCATGCCCTCCTCCATCAGTGCCCTTACCACATCAGGGCTAATGATCTGCTGTCGGAATGTTTCCTGCTGAAGGAGCTCGAGATGTCGTAGTGTCGGACCAGGGTATGTCAGGTATTTAAGATATGGCGGCTTGCTCCAATATCGAAGGTAGGCAAGGTATGCGACAAAGGCAGGCTGGCCGAGGAGCTTCTGGGATGCTAGGTGGTTGAGATAGGCTGGATTCGCCAGAGACTGAACAAACTATGTGGAATGATTCTTTAGCTATGGATATACAAAGCTGGGAGAAGAAGTCGAGCGAACCTCAAGTTCAATCTCGAATCGCGAGTAGCCGCCATATTTGGGCTCCTGGTCTGTTTGTGTTGGTGCGGGGGGAGGTGATTCCATTGAGACATCTTGGGATGCTTCTTCTGCCATATTTGAAGGATCTCCTTGGTTTTCAGAAGCCAAACTATGAAGAGATGCTGATCGCGCTCGTTGATGACGATGCGCAGAAGGTGGGTTAGTCGGAGGTGTAGGTATGTTTGATGTTTGTCTAGGGGTCCGTGTACTAAGGTAGGAATTCCTTACTGAGGTGAATTGTAGGTGCTAAGCTCAAGGCCCACTTTCCACGATCGACGTCAGCGTGAGCTCTCCAGGACCTCATATTACTCGACACCAGGCCCAGGTATCAGAAAAGTTGACCGCTGAATGCATGTCAGTTTATTCTGTTTACCTATACCCTTAAGCTTTTTGGGTCTTTTTTTAGACCTTAAGTTTAGAGACTAACTTTTCTGTTGCTCGTCAAGCACCTACATACCTGGCAGGCCATGATGGATCAACTCACAACTTAAATACCATCGGCAGTCCATCAACACCATTCTTCTACATTCTACCTACCAATATTGTCTGATCATTAAGCCTTGAGGTACCACGCTCGACATTACTGCAACATATTTTTGACGCCTTTGGGCCAAGTGCAGAGATACAGAGGTAAGCTTCCTAGCTTTCGAGGCGGTCTATACATGTATACGGCATCTAACATCACCGCGACCATTGTAGAATACCAAACAGACACAAGCAAGATGCCTTCTACACCTAAATCGACACACGTCAAAACTCGCATCTTGGTTATATCAGACACTCATGGATCTAAGCCAAAGCCCAAAAACGAAAATGAAAACAGTCCTAGTACTGAAGATGAACTCAGCCAGGGAGACGTCACGAAGGTGATTACGGGCTGGAGAGATCCTCTACCAGCAGCGGACGTTGTCATTCACTGTGGAGATCTCACAAAACGCACGACTGTCCCCGAGTTCGAACAGACCTTTTCTGTTTTGCGATCTATCAAAGCACCACTGAAGTTGGCTATTGCGGGTAACCACGACACTGCACTTGATGATGACTATTGGGTCAACAAGTATGGTGGATCAAAGGAAACCCTGGATAAGGTCAAGGGAATTGTCCGAGAAGCTGAAACGGACGGTGTTAAGTATTTGGCAGAGGGTGTTCACGAGTTTACCTTGGCGAACGGCGCACTGCTGAAGGTGTATGCAAGTCCCTGGACTCCTGCATACGGTGGTTGGGCTTTTCAGTATAACGACGGCCATGACTTTAATATTCCTCCTGGCATGGACGTGGCTGTAACCCATGGCCCGCCTCGAGGTATCCTCGACTTGGCCGGTAGGACCGGTACCCACGCTGGATGTCCACAGCTCCTTGCAGCCGTCGCCCGTGCGAAGCCCAAGATTCATTGTTTTGGTCATATCCACGAGGCATGGGGAATGCACCATGTAACCTGGGATGGAGATGAAATCGACCAAAGCCGGTCACAACAGCGTGGGCTTAAAGGGTTACGACCGAACCGAGTAACACAGGGCAAAGAAACGGCCAGGATGACGAGGGAGAAACTGATTGAAATGAGCAAGCAAAGAGCGGCCCAGCTTGACCTAACACAGGGCAATACTCGGTTGGTTGCAGGTAAGCAGACGCTGTTTGTGAATGCAGCCATCATGAGTATCAGATATCGACCAGTGCAACTGCCGTGGATTATCGACGTTGACTTGAACAAGGCCAAACGTTGAGGCCAAGCACGATTGGACCAACTCAGCAATAGTACCTAATTGGGACATTTTTCGCAGGGAACGGAGACGTGGGCTTGTTATACTTATTTATTATTAGATGCTATATATCTATTACTAGTATTCCATTGCGGGGAATGGCAACCTGTTTGCGTTTCCAAAAAAAGACTTAAACCTTCGATAGACATCGTGTCATGAATTCCTTAGCAATAACTCCAGGTTCGTGGCTTTCCCAAATTGGTCCATGGTCCTGTTGCATTATGTACAAACTTCCGATATATAGGAGCTCTTACAGAGCAATAGCAGCAGCAATGATGGCGAGGAGACCCATGGCAGCAGGGCCAGCAGTACCAGCACCAGCGTCGGTAGGAACACTGCTGGCACCACCGGTGGTGCCGCTGCCGCCGCCAGAGGTGCCAGTGGGTGTGACAGCGCCTCCTCCAGATCCACCTCCCTCAGTCATGGTCTTGGTCATGGTTCCGTTGCCGGGACGGGGAGTAACAGGAGGGATGGGCTTCTCATCAGGGATGCTTGAGAAGATGGCGGGAACGCTAGCAGAGCCAGTGATGGAGGTGTCGATGCTGACGGTAACAGAGCCGAGACTCTCGGTGGGAGCGGCAGTGGTGGAGCCAGAGCCAGCGGTGGCAGCGTAGGCCTTGCAGGCATCGGCAGCAGCCTTCTGGGCCTTGAGTAGGTCATCAACCTGGCAAGCTTCGGTCAAGCAGGGAGTGATGATGGGAGCGAGCTTTGTTTGGAACGAGGGCTCGCATTGGCAGGCGGTGTTGTCGAGCTCGCAGCCGGCCTTGGGGATGAATTCCTTAAGACATTTGAGCTGTAGGTTGTTAGCGAGTGCCCATACTATAAACATGGATGCAATGTGGGGATGTGGTCCAACTTACAGCACACTCGGGTTGACCACTGAGGTCCTGAGCGACAGCGAGGCCGGCAGCAGCAAGGAAGAGGGTAGCCTTCATTTTGTTTGAGGTGTGTTGTTGAATTAGGTTATGTAGCTTGAACGATTGATGCGTAGTAAATAGCGAGTGGGCTTTTAAATGATCTGAAAGCAACTAGAGTGACTCTTATGAACGAAAGCGTTGACAGGTTGTGGTGAGAGGCAAGACATGTTCCAGGGAGGTCAGCTTTGCCTCTTTATAGGTATGCATGATAGCTATCGACATGTAACGAATAGACTGGGCTGCAATAGTCGACGCAAGCTAGGTTTCCGAAGCCTCCATGCCATACCTGTTCTAGGTAAAGAGTGGCTGGCGGGCTGGTTCGCCGGTCTACGAATACAGGCTATCGATGGATTCGATTCGATGCTTTTTTAGTCGTTTTTCGTTTTTGCCCCTAGAGTTAGACTAAGACTTGACTGGGCCGAACCCCTGGCAGCCTGCCCTGCACGCCCGTGGTTAACTTTTTGGGACTTTGGAATCAACCAATCAAGGTATTGACTACATCTATTCAAACTTTTAAATGGCCTGTCCATCATCTTATCCTTCTGTAGCCAGGGTGGTAGTATAACAACTCCCGGAATTATCATCTACCATAGCTCAGTATTCTAATAACTCTATTATCAAGGCAGCGAGCGAGCGCCTTTTTCCCAGACGCAAATATGTGCTCGGGATTGATCCTCGGGATATGATTTGAGTTTTCTCTTTGGCTTTTAACTTAGGTTATTAACCTCGACATAAAATTTACAGTAATCTTCTCATCTTGTGCCGGTTGCCGTCCGTTTCGGGGGCTGCGCCATGGCGTTCTTTTTGCTAGTAGACATGCATCCATTGCAGATGCATCTGCATTGAGTGGTTTAACAGGAGGGGGGAAAGGGAGGCGGAAGGCTAAAATGGTGTCACTGCAACTGCACCTGAGGCGACGGGAGGCTAAAAGATTCATTGCCCCGGACAACCTCACACAAAAACACTGACTGGACAAGTCATCTTTGAATAACCTTAACGTGCTATTAACAAGGTTTCCTCGTTGCTGTTGCGGAATCAAGAAAAACACCAGCCTTCTTGATTTTGTTTACGCTTTGATTACCTTGACTGAGCCAACGGGTAACCGCCGCAATCAGTTAGAGAGGAGAGGATCAAAGCGCCACAAATGGATGACATACTTTACTTTACCTGCTACTCTCAGCTCAGCCGCGGGAAAGACGGTAGATTGTTAGTTTAGTGGTCAGTACTACTAGGTAGGCAAGTATTCGATATTGGCAAGGCTGGGTAGTGGCAGTGGCAGTGAGCTTAACTGCAATTGCATCGCATGCCTGCGGCAGATAATCGCTTCCCCCTCCACTACTACTAATCAACGTCAGCTTGTACCCTCCTTGTCTCCCTGCATGCGTATGCATCTACGTCTGCGTCTGCGTTGTGATGTAGAGGCAGAGGTAGCAAAGCCCCCCAACAGACACATACACTTACGCGTCAATGTCCCTCGCTAAGACTTTTATGGCTCGAGGTGTGTATGATTCTCGAAGAAATTGCCCCCTCTCAGGGCGAGTGCCTCCCTCTTCTGAGTTGCCCTCTCCCTTTGAAGATCGATAGTAAACTTGCACTATTGGTGGAACTTGATTTCCAATTCGGGGAGGTGTTGGTGTCTGGTTGAGATCGACAAAGCAAAGTGCAACACCACGAAACAAAACAACCTAATTCTTCAAACGGATTGCTTCTTTCTGGCGGTTGCTCTTTGCACTCTGGCTGGATATTGGGCCTTCAACGTCATAACATGTATTTGTGCAGCGTCAGATCAGCATCGCGTTCAAGGTGCATCTCGTATCCCAAGTAACATCCAATGGTGGCATGGTCTAGTCACCAGACACAACAGACACTTCATGTTGTCCTACGCAACAGTGTACGTCTATAATGGATACATGTTCAATCTAATAATTCTCGTAATGTACCCCAGATCAAATCATGTTGGAAACACATACTGTGACCACGTAACGAATGAATGGTGATATTGCCGCATATTCGTACCCAACAGCAAATTCTCTCATCCGTCCACACTAATCACTCTCAGCCCGCAAACTCTACTTGAAACCAATTAGTTCCCTGCTTCAATAATTCAGCTACGGAGAACTAGCACAACTCTTTTCCCTTTCCGCATCTTCGCGATTTCCCCCATATTGTCAATTTCTGGAGTATCGCTCCGTGTGCTGCAAAACAAAAGCTTGACCTTGCGCTAAGATTTTGCCAAGATCATTCACTAGAAACTGAATTGGCATGGCAATTGCTTGTGCAACCAAACTCCAAAATGGGATTTAACGCTGCAAGCGTGCGTACCTGTGTGATCATGGCCGCGATATGTCTACATCTATGTTCAAATTCGAGATGCGCTCTACAATTAAATTCTATGCCGTCATGAATCATCATCCCATCGAGGTCGGTTCATGATGATAGGTCTCGCTGCATCCCATGGCCCTCGTATTTCGTTCTTGTACTTCTGAAGCCCGATCAGCCACCAACTGCAGCCTCCTGTACCCAGTATAGCAATTACTACTCCAACTAACATGCCCACAAGTCCACTCTTCCACGGCCATCCATCCGTTCCTCCAGCATCCCCTAGTATGAGGCCAACCCCGAAGCTAGCTCCCAACACCAGTAGGATAGCTGAGAGTATATGGAAACGCCAGCTGCGGTGCCGTACGTATCGTCGAAACACTGGGAATAGTCCAAACACCTGGATGCTGAAAAGAGTCAGGCTAAACACCTGCTTGGTAGAAGGCAGCCGGCTGGCCAGCACAGTTGATGCCATCAAAGCAGCATTGGTAGACAAGGACGCCGGGAACTTGGCACCCACACCACCTGAATAGTCGAAGAAAAATATGTTGATGGCGAGAAGCCAGAAGGACATGGCCCAAATGCTGTCGCTCGATGTCGATCGTGTAAGTGATTTGAGTATTGGACTGAGTCCCAGTAGCGTGCAGTAGATAAGGATCGCGGATTTAATAGTCTCCATCCTCTGTCTATATCTATTCTCCTCGGGCAGGAGCGGAGGGGGTAGTTCGGGAAGATGTTCCTGGCTCGCTCGGGGAGTGTGGGTTATACCGCCGCCGAACAAGGACGTATTCGAAGTTGACTTCGCTCGGTGCATCGTAGTTGGCGCATGTAGGTTTGTCGTCGAGCTCGCCGCCGAAGGAGTAGCAGATGGCGCGGCAGTGGATGGTGCCGATTCAATCCGGAGCAGAGTTGGACGCCGGATGCTTCCTGCACGGGTTGGCCGCCTCAAACTACCAGTACGGCCGGCCCTCCCCATAACATTCGCTGCCACACCCAGACTCGGGTCGTCGGGTTCCTCGATTTCTGATAGCCAACGCTCCCACAAAATCCACCCCACGAAAGTCGCAAAGCTGCTCCAGCCCGTGACAGCAACAGGAGACACGCGGTCCTGGTTTATGCCAACAAAGCAGACAACGAATATGATGACAGAGCACACATGCTGAAGTATGACTGTGGAATCTGCGACAAGAGGCCAGAAGTCGTACGGCTTGAGGCGAGGGTTGCGCTGTAGGTTTTCGAGAAAGGTCGCTTGGTCGGTGTAATTATCGGGATCTTGGGGATCGATGTGTTAGCTGGCACTGTCTTCTCGGGAGCATCAAAGGATACATACATGATTGCTTCACCCACATCAGCTTCTTCCATGGACGTTTACGCCTTCTGCTGCGGCCTCGCGGGCCTCGAGGGGGCGAGACAAAAGCATCGTCAGGGGAAAGATGCGAACGGCCAAACCCATGGAGGGTAGAACGGTCTAACGAGGGGAATGGCGTCTCGTCGTCAGTAGGGGATGGCATTCTATCGAGAAGGCATTGGATGCGTCGGGGGTGTCGGCTTGGACTTGTACTGGGACCTGGAGCTGAACTGGGACTCTGGTGCGAAGTTGGGGATTGCGTCTGAGATTGGCAATGATGCCAATTGACATTGACAGTTGTCATGAGTGGGTCAGGGTCATTAAGGGCTAGCGGGCTTGGAGATCGTGTTGTAGCGTTTCCCATCATGGAATGGATCGGGTTGATTGATCTAAGCGCGTCCCGCTGCAAGTATCCGTACCCGTACCCAGGCAGCCAAAAGCTCCGCTCGGACATTCGATATATGACGGGACGTGCCTTGTTTGATTGTATCACATTCACGTTTGTTGGATGTTGGTGATAGATACGCGTGAATTTTCTCATTGCATGATGTCAAGCACAGGCAGGAACTGTGCATGGGACCTATTGGCAAGTGGGGAAGGTGCCCTGCTTCCATCGACAACAGCTTCCTCTTTGGATTGCAAGGCACAACACCTCAATCGGGCAGGTTTATCTCCCCCTTTTCCCTGTCTTACTTCAGCACCATATCTCTGATATTATACTGTCGAAACTGTCTGTACACAGTCCCATACAAATCCACGACTCAGATTACGATGCGAACCACCCTGTGGACCAACACAGATTAGACTCCCTGTAAACAACCTGATGAAGCTTTCAAACTACCCTATACCGTCAACTCACAGTCCCTACATTTCAGCTTTCACATGACAACCCAGTCCAACACTCGAGAATTAATCACTCGAGAAACTGCATCGCTGGCGGCTATATATCAGAACTCTGGATGAGATTGGGCACCAGAAGTGATCATATTGTTACTATGCAGACACCTATGCACACCGATGTTTCAAACCCGGCCGCCCGACAACGTATCCTTTAGCCATTCAAATATCCAGCACACCACTGTCGCCCTTCTCTCGCCTGGGTTAATCCTTCTCCTGCCTGTCTCATTCAGATCAGGGAATATGCCTTGTTATGGCTCTCACAATAAACACTGTAGGCAATCAGAATGCAAGTCTATCTTTCCGTCACACTCATACGACCACAGGTGCATCTTGACCAGACACACAGTCTGGCCCTCGGACGTTTAACCTAATTCCCGATATTGACAGTTTGGAGAAAACGTGGTCTCGAGACCCAGATCAGCCACAAGTCTGCACCTGCTGATGCGTCTTAAGCGGCGAGATTGATCACCATGATGGCAAATCATGAGCAGGCGAATCAGTCTCAAGGTTGCTGCTGCTCAGGGTCAGATCTCACTGCCAATCACATCCCGTCTTGGGTAAATATGTTCATGTTGGCCGGTCCCAGAACCATTACAACGGCACCAATCGCGTACACTCCCGTCTCAACTTTACAGACTCCACACGGGGTTACCCGATATCCCTTGCAGATTCAAGCCCTCCCGCCTCACTCTAAGTACCCAAACCCCCGGGTCCAACCTTGAGTAGGTAATTCGAGGCCAAGTAGCGCGATGTGTCACCGTACGCCGATAACGACCCAGAGACGACAGCTTAACTCTGACGCTCTCGCTTCGGCCTGACAAGCAAGTTCCAGAATCAAGATCAGACGGGAGTCAGCGAGCCATATCCACTTCTCTTCTCCCGTGCATACTGAGCTGAACGCAAACATCTGGTCCGCTTACAGACCCACGTTCCCGGATAACCGTTCCCTAGGCCCATGCTGGACAATCAACATCCCCTAGTGCAATATTGTCCTGTACAGTGCAGTATCATAAGCGGTCACCTCTCAACGTAACAGTGAACTGTACCCTGTACTGAGCTACAACCTGATGTTTTCCGGCTTTAGCATTGCATCGGCCTCGCCCGCCTGTTTCTGACGCATGACCAGGATAGTTTATCACGGCTCAACTCGTATCAGACCATCGACCAAGACAGCTCGCCAACACTTGCTCTGAATTAGCGAGATGTTTCAAGCCTTGAATCGAAGTGTTGCGCTCACTGTTCTGCTGACCGCATGGCTGTTATTGGCCTTGGAGTATCGGAGAAATTGGCTGCTGAAAGCACAAGGGACGAAATTAGTAGGTAAGCTTATGCTACTTAGACTACACTCTTTAGACTGTTTATTTTTATACCCTAAGACTTAGGAGGCCAACGTTTCTGTTACTAAACTGGATATGATACTGTCTACAGGATTCAACATGGCTCGGAAAGAAAAAGAAAGAAAAAAGATTAATGAGCGTGTTTGACAAGATTACAGATGACCGGGAAAAAGGGCCGGCGCGGTACGGCGCTGGCTAGCCTTGATTTTTACAAGACACACAGGCGAACGGGAAGCGCGAAATGCTCGATAAAGTGTGATCGTCCACTAGACGTCTTGCACCATCTGCGGCTCACCCCGGTCTCGTCACTATTCCCTCCCTTGGAGAGCAGGCTTATTGGCAGGCTGAGCGAGGGAGCCAAATCCACCACCGCTCTAACGCAGTGTCGGTGTACCATCCCAGTTTTAGTAGACAGTGACATTGTACAAGCATTACGTCTGACGATGGCTTCACGAGGATCAACTATTTTTCCCGCCCCGGATATGCCGCAAACGGTCATGGCCCCCCCCAACATGTAGGTATGACACCGTTTCCGTCTGTCCTCGTGAGAACCCCTGTGCTGGGATTTGGCACTATATATCCGACGTGGGTGGTATCCAAACCGCTGCTCATACATACGTACGTACCTCTTGGTTGGTTATAAACCTCAATGGTCTCCGTCAAACTGTTTTCTCTGGAGGCTGTATACTCCGTTCGCCATGGTAAACATGTCCTCGTCTTCAGTATATGACTCTGAGACCGTACCCATTTCAGACCTATCATCCACACCTATAGCCAGCTTCACTTCTTTGCCTCCCGAACTTCGCCTGAAGATATGGTCGCGGGCCAATGAGCCTCGCATCGTTTTATACGGCGATCTAGCCCAAGGGATCGGGCCTTGTCCGTTACCTACTGTTACACAACTCAATGCCGAAGCGCGAAATGAAACCCGACTAGGGTATGAGCCGATAGGTCGAGGATCGTTCTTGGACTTTTCTAAGGATATTCTTGTTTGCGACCATCTGATCTCAGACCAAAGAACAGACAACCAGTATTTGGGTGAACTCGCGCCTCGGGTCAGACGGATGGCCTTTTGGGATTGCTTCCCCGATGATGGCCGGGTTCAGGTACCCAATCACTACTCTGTCTACCTATCTGTATGCTACAATCAGCGAGGAGAATTTGGGAAAATCGAGTTTGACAGATTTTGGTTCCCTAACCTGGATGAATTATGGATCGTGAAGGTGGGGGAAATCGATCCACGCTGGCAAATCCCGGTGAACAAACAAGCGACATACGAATCTCGGCTCAAAGACCTGGCGAAGCAATTCAGGTACTGGGTGGAGGATGATATCATCGAGATGGCACCTCTGGACCTCAGCGACCCTGATACTCACGCTGTTCTCTACGAAGGTCGCTGTGGAAAAGAGGATTGCCACGAACTCAACCAGGGACGTACCAAAATGGTATCCAAGGTGGTCTTTCTTGATGGGCAATACAAAGCTCCCGATGATGGCCAGGAATGGATTCGAATCTTTCCATTGCAGGCGAAAGAAGGAGCAGGAACAGGGGATCAAACCCATTCGAACGGGCTGAGGTGGGTTGCTATTGAGAGAATCTTGACCTTCAACCTATACCGCGACGCCTGGAGCGAAAGTGGAAGGGAGATCAGACGACGCAGACCGTTGACTTGAAAGCAAAAGATGGGCAAGACTTGTTGAGGCTCAAGACAGTTTTCTCCGACACGCAGCTATGCTCAAAGGACCTGGCTAGGGAATCATTACGAGTGGTAGCTACGGCACTGGTAAATTGGGGGGCAGGGAGCGTGGTCACAACGCAATGAACTATTTCGGCTTTCATGAAAGCGTCGAATGTTCATGGCATGCCACGCACATCAAGGCATTTTCATACAAGGCTCTAATGCAGAGGCGGCAAACTAGCATCCATTCACTCCATTACGTTAAGGCATACCGAGGTATGTTGTTCTTATTATTTAATACATTTTGATTCCATTCTGAATACCAAATCAATATAATAAGAGTACGCAATATGTGCAATGAATCTCGAGGCTGGGTAATACGGGCGTCTATCGTATCTAGTCTTTGATATTTGGTTAGCGGTTTTGGGGCACACCATTCCTTACAAGCATTTCCTTCAAGTATTGTATTATTAGTATCATTTCATTCATTCTCTATAGTACCTAATCAAGGAACTAGTAGCAATGCATTTCTATTTCTATCTTTGCAAATATCTCAATGCTATAACAACAAACATATATATGGCAAACATTCCACAAACTATGCATCTACACAGACATTACATTATATTTCTCCGATCACCTCGTCTCAAACTTGAAGCCCTTGACCACTCTCCCGCCGATTTCCTCAATCTGTTACCAAGACTAATGCTAGCAGCGGAAAATTCTTGCATTCGCGAAGGAACGATAGGCTCAACCCTTGCCCAGTCGTGAGGCGCTTTTGTATCCTCATCGCTATCTTCCATCGCTGGACCAGGCAGCATCATAAGATGTCTTTGTCCTTTGAGCATGGCACCCTGCAGCGCTGCCCATGATTCGACTTGACCATCTGAAGCTTCCTCGGCACAGTTACATTCATCGCCAGCAGGGCATTGCGTCTCGCCGGCAGCATGCCACTCTGCCAGACATGCTTCGTGGCTGGCACAGCCGCAGGCTAAGCAAGGGGGAAACAGAGCATCCACAGGTTCAAGACAATACACACATGTGAGTTGACTCTGGGTCTGATGGCAACGATCACATGTGCCCACAGCGCCACCGACTTTGGGGTCACTGGACGTGTATCGAAGAGGCTCCAATTGGATCTCATGAATACGACACATGCCTGTGACATCTAAACCACGGCCCGAGGCAAGCAAAGCTTGAAGTTGATCCTTCTTGCCCATAGCAATGGGAGAAGTATTGACGTGATTACCATGACTCTTGCCGTTTGCGCCATCGTGACCAGTGGCCGAATAATTGTCATCACCGTGTCCGCCAGTCATGTCCTCCTTGAGTGAGTTGAACTTCATGATCTCAAGTCTAGCAAGGGGCTGATTCCACATTTGCAGCATCTCAGCATACGCGTATCGGTAGCGAGCATGAGCATCTGCCTGACTGGACTCGAGCAATGGTATATTCAACCAGCCATCGTCGTCAAACGCAGTTTGATCCTCCATAGTGACGGATATCTTTGTAGGGACGAGAGGGAGGAAGTCATCTCTTCGGAACTCGTCATCATCCAATGAAGTTCTGCCACCATTAGAGTCCATGGCAGTAGAGGCACTCCATGTGACATTGCCAGGAGCCAAACTGCTAAGATATGTTTCAGCGGGGCTTGGTTTCTTCCTTCCGTGGTTTGGGGGCGAAGACGAGCCTATTCCTGCAAATGAACGCGGAAGATTGGCAGCGAAAGCCGATGCTAATCCGGAGTTTGCTCGATTGAGGAAACGAGTGTTTGGAGATGTTGACACGCTAGGTGGCGCATCGACGTCGCCAAGATATCCTTTGAACCTGTTTGGTGGCGTCTCTCCGCAGGAGTATGAGTTTGATGCTGCATCTCCAGCCCAGATGCCATCATCGGATGCTTGCGATCCAGCATAATGAACAGGAGTATGTACTGTCATTGGTGTGGTGATAGCCGAGTTGGTATAACTACGACCGCTGCCGATGTTCCAGAGCGAAGCATCTGTTGGAAAGTAGTCCAGAGAGAATGCTGGAGCTTTCATAGGGAGCGGAGTATCGGGTTGAGGTAGATGCGACTCAAAATATGCCACACTATCCGCAGCGGAGGACTCGCTAAATATGCATGAAAGCATTGCTAACATTTGAATGTCCGCAATTTTCTCAAAGTATGTAAACAGATCCATGATGAAGTCGCGGGCCAAAGGATGCTTGCCCCATTTAACTCTACCGGACAACGCACCTTCATGCCTGTCCCAGAGTGAATCGTGAGGAGAAGAGTTGGCATTGCATCTTGATACCACATCGTGAGCAATCACCAAGATGGAGTCACGACGCTGATTGTGTGAGAGAACCTCAAGTGGTACACCCTTGTTCAACAACAGCGCGAGATACCGCCAGACATCAACAAGATCACGAGCGTTGTACTTCTCAGCGACCTTTGCATTGTGCTCGCACACTTCAGCTCCATCTCCGAATATTGCGTACTCACGCGCAAACTCTTCCTTCGAGGGGTGAAGAGCACGGAAATCATGTATCGATATGAGGTTCTTTGGCCGACCAGGCCGGCGGCGACTTGTTCCCGTACCAGTGCCAGTGCCAACTCCTGTGCCACCTCCACTGGACCGTATCGACCTGTCCTCGCTCCAAGTTTTCCTAAACTGACGACTTGGGTGATACCAGAGGCTTATCTTGTGCATTGACGTAGACTCTGAATCACTCGAGGACGAGGAGGATGATGAAGATCCAGAGGCAGAAGAGTCAGAATCTCCACTAGACGCGGAGGTATCTTCTGCCATGAATCGTTGCCGGGGGCTAAGATCATGCGCGATTCTGCCAAACCCGGCAAAGAAGGGTTCCCCCTTTGGACGCTCCCTGTAAGCGTCCATTGTAGTTGTGAATAGAGCTCTGGCTTTTTCTTCTTTGGAAGGGAAGAAGCAAACTAGCCGTCCATTATGTGAGAATCTAGCACCGCACGTTCTAGGTGGCGGTGGCACGATAGTCCTGTTTGGAGGCGCAAGTGCAGTATCAAGTTCGTTGTGCGGCGGGAGCTCTTGAGACATAGATGCTGAACCGCCAGCGGGTATGTCTTCGTCAGACTCACTTGAACTCTCATCAGCCAGACCATCAAGCTCATCATCAAGATCCCGGACATTCTTGAAGAAGGTCGTACTGCTCTCAAGATCAACCTCTCCTAGGAGATATGTAAAGGCAACCTCGAGACAGTTCTGTTTTCTTTGCAAGAACTGGTCTGCTAGTTGATGAATTTCACGATCGATCTTCTTGTGAGTTTCTGCAGGCATGAAAGACGACCTTTCAACGAAGAACTTTGGCGCCTTGGTCTTGGGGTAACCGATTGGTATATCGATGCGGACCTTGATGAAGATGGTGTCTCCATCCGTTCCCCATGGTCCGTTCAACGAAGCGTTCAGGGTCATGTTGTCCATATTGATATTATCCCACTTTACTTTGGGGAGTTGATGGCTAATGCGCAGAAGTTCTTCCTGGATAGTGTCGGGTTCAGCCCAATCGTCGTCAGGATACCCATGACCGAAGATACCTGAGTCTTTCGACAAATGTCGCTTGACGCTTGTTGACGCCTTTCTCTTGGTCATGGCGATTCCCTTCATCCATCCTATTTGTGATTGGTTGCGGTCGAGGGCCCTCCCAGGAACCTTGGCTTTCATCGAAGGACCTCGCCATGCCACCGCCGCACGATGACTCTGGGTGGTCCCTGATCGCATGCCCAACGTCAGTGCGCTTTGTTTGTGGTAATTGGTCCCAGGGCGGTGATCGCTCATGGTAGCAGATTTTCGATCACGGTCTGCTGTCTCGTCCACTGTACGGAACGTCTTATATGTAGCACCCTTTCGTGTGAGACTGATAGCCGGATCCGCCGGTATACCTCGCTTGTGACCAATGGCAGCAAAAGTTTTGGGATCAATGCATTGTAGCTTGAGTTCATTGTCTGTGCCCCAGGAGACGAGCTGGAATTCACGATTGTCCTTGTCATCGTCGGTTATACCACCGCGGCATCTCCACAGGAACTCCTTTGCTTTGTGATCTCCGTGGCCAGGCCAGACCTCAATTGGCTGAGTTGTCAACTTTGATTCCAGATTGAATCGTGTGTCGTATAGATAGAGATCGCCTGGCTCGTTCTGGGGTATGGCCAACAGACCATGCCCAAAGGGAGTGTGACGAGCTCGCCATACTGGGAAGCCAGTTTCAATGGTGTGCTGGAGGGGCTCCTCTGCAGTATAATCCCAGAAGTTGATTCTCTTATCAATGGAGCAAGAAACAATAGATTTTGGGTCTGAGCGATTCCAATCAAGGCCGTAGATCTTGGATTTGTGGGCCTTGATAGATTTGAGAGGCTCGGAAGAGCGACGTTCGTCCCAAATATGCAGCCATCGATCATGGGCTGAAGCAAGTATATGAGATGCCTGGCGATTGTACTTGACTTGTGATGCACCAGCAGTCCAATCGCAGAAAGTAAGAACGGGCTGGCGTGGTCTCCGGAGATCCCATGCATGAATATAGCCATCTACTGAGCACGTCGACAAGAGGTCGGGATGATGAGCAGACCAGTTGACATCGGTGATAGCACGACTGTGACCTTGAAGCGAGTGCTCGATAGCACCGGAGCTGGAGTCTTCTCTGCGGTTCAAATTCCACACAAGAGCACGATGGTTAGCGGCCGAGACAATCCAGTAGTCGCGAGCAGCAAAAGGGGACCATTGCACATCCACGACGAGCCAAGGAAGACCGTGAGTTCTCAGTCGTCGAGGAGGGCTATATGGCGAGTCAAGGTCTATTATTGCGAGTCCATCAGGCCTGTTCGAAGTCAGTTGGATGTGCACACATACACTTGCATCTTCTAACTTACGAGGCCAATGCGACATCTCGTCCTGCAGGAGATATAGTGGCTGAACCGACCAGACCGTCAACGTGAATAGTACCGTCAGACTCGAAGCTCTCGCTATCGTAGGCAGACTTGATTACCTTGCCCTTCTTGGGAGCATCAGCGAGTGGGTCGAAGGACGGCATGGTGACGGATGTTTGAAGAGGCTATCACAACGTGCCTCATGTCGCTACTCGCATGAGGCAGGAATGTAGTATAAGGCGGTCTGCCACTAATAAACCTTTGATCATGTCATTATCCGCAAGAGCAAGAAAGAATAGAGCTCTTCTTGAAGATGACTGAACCCAAAAATGGAGCCTATTGAAGGCTATTGTCAATGCGGAACTGTTTACCTATACAAGGCGTTGTTCATGAAGTTGGTTAGTGAAGCTCGCGTTCCAGTGGTTCAGGTTGCTGTAAAAAGATGGTCAAAGCGCGTTACGACGTCGCACAAGTACCACCCCTACTGTTTGGGGTGGAAAGGTACATCCCGGGCCAGAATTAATTGGTCCAGGCCCAGCAACTGACGAAACAGCAACCTTCCCGTATCGGGCACATGTCGTGGGACTCTTTTTGTATGACAATGAGCCTGAAGGGAAAGCATCATAAGTTAAGTGAGTGTGAAGGTACCTACCTATTCAATTATATTTCTTTTCAGTATTAATCTCTTAAGTACTTCGTTTACTCATATAGCAAGTCAGGACTTATCATAATTTTTCAACGTTGCACAACTTCATTTCTTGTCTTTGCTCCTTCTAATGAAACCCTGCTACTCATTGCAACTGCCCCTCGATTTTACTTCCATCCTTTCCATTTATCGGGCTACTTATCGGCCTGCCCCGCCGTAGCCCAAGCAATTACCTTACAGAGTACGGATACCTACTGCCTTAGTAGTTTAAGTGCCCGCCTTATTTCAAGGATTCAACTTCATCTTGACCACGACCCTTCACTTTGTCACAGACCCAAAGGCTACGATACGATATCAAATTCTAGAGTCGTCGAACCTCGCGCATACTTACAACATTCTACATACACAACCCAGCTTGCATCAGTATTCCAAAAATGGCTCTTCCGAAGCGTATCATTAAAGAGACAGAAAGGCTTATGGCCGAGCCGTAGGTTATCCGTCCCGAACACAAGGGTCCTATTTTGCGCCCTCAAATCGCATCCTAACACCGCTCGCGATGTAGTGTTCCAGGTATCAGTGCCATCCCCCACGAGGACAACCTCCGATACTTCGACGTTCAAATCCATGGCCCTGCTCAGTCTCCTTACGAGGGTACGTTCTCCGTCGATACGCATCATCTCGTTCAACTCTAACCACTTGCCCAGGCGGTGTCTTCAACCTCGAGCTCTTCCTGCCCGACGACTACCCCATGACACCTCCCAAGATCCGATTTCTTACCAAGATCTTCCACCCCAACGTTGATAAGCTTGGTCGCATCTGTCTTGACGTTCTCAAGAGTGGGTTTCATATCGAGGCATAATGCTAGAGGCAACTCAACTGACAAATATTCTAGACAACTGGTCTCCTGCCCTTCAGATCCGAACCATCCTTCTCTCGATTCAAGCTCTTCTCGGTGCCCCCAACCCCGACGATCCTCTCGCTGCCGACGTTGCCAAGAGTTGGAAGGAGGACGAGCAGGCGGCTATCGCTACCGCCAAGGAGTGGACTGCCCAGTACGCGAAGCCTTGAGGGAAGTGTGAAGCAATAAGAAATAATCAAAAAAGAATCAAGACTGGATCGGACTCGTATCACCAAGTTAGGAATACAAATGCCGGAGTTCGGGGCCAACTGATGTCTCATGGAGAACCTTCATATCGACTTTTGGCTGGATACAATAGCACTTGCAGGTTTGCGCTTGGCGTTGTCCTGTAAAACTGATAGTTTTCGTTTGTACAAAGCATACACAATGACTTTGACGATCTTATGGCCGACAGATCAAGGTTACCAATAGTATGTGATTGGCTTGCAAGACTCATCCACCTAGTAGTAATACCATGTCCAGCGTCAGTTGAGGATGAAGACTGCGTCGTTGCGGGTTTTGCTGCGATTTTATCGTTCAGCCGAAACCTTCTTGATTGTGCGGCCTTGTGGCTTTATTGAACTTTATATTGTTGACCACTTCTGTTGAATAATTGGGGAATACTGTTAAGGTCGCTGCTCTCTTTGGAGATGAAAAGGACCGCCATATTATGCAGTTATGGTTACTGCTCTCTCGGTTTCACTCTTTAAAGGAGTAAAGCGCCGCCATGTTATTATAGATCCCTGTTTAGCATTGCGAGTTTTAGCGTCCGCTAGATGAAAAAGCTGAGTGATGTGTGCAAAGAGCGGAACGATATATTCCTTCGTATCCTTCCTGAAAATTCGTGATTAGATACAATAGTTGCCGTCCAAAATCATTACTCTCATTTTCTACCGTGTATTACTTTGAAGTGACAAGCCACTCCAACCCTTCCTTCATATGCTTTTCACATTCCAGAGCAAAGTCCAAGTGAGGAGCTTTGAGCCAGAAGGTATGTGGCCACCCAACCTCGACCTGCATCTTGACTTCAACCCCTGCCTCTCTGAGGAGCATCCCATAGCACAGCCCGTCTGAGTAGAGAGTGTCGTTGGAGGTGATCTGGATCCATGTTCGAGGATGTTCCTTCAACTCCGCCGCGGCAACCTCCAGGGGCAGTTTCTCAAGGCCATCCCTTGGCACATCCCGTTTCAAGTATCCGTTCAGAGAGGTGATGAAAGTAGGAGATACACTTGTGTGGTATGGGCGCAGTTTCTCAGGCACAAATTCTTCGCCACTGGCTCTATCGGCTGTAACAGGACACCTTAATAGCAGGCCATGGATTGATCCTCGAGGGACCGCTTGAGCTACCGCAGATGCCATTTGCCCACCACTTGAGCTTCCAGCAACAATCGTTTTCGCAGCTGGCTCTCGTAGTGCCCTGAACGCATCCAGACAATCTGAAAGGCATATATTCGCTGGGTTCTGGGGTAGTAAACGATAGCCCACCGAGTATAAACGAAGCTTGGCTACCCCTGACTTGACCATATGCCGACACGAAAGCTCTTCACTGTCTGCCTCGCCAACCTTTAATCCTCCGCCATGGAAGAAAATTACTATAACCTCTGGTTCGTCACCCTCATTTTCCCCAAGCTCTAGTTGAAGAATGGGAATTGGGTGACCATCCACGGACGACGACACTGTGAGCTCCTTTTTGACGAAACCCTGAGTCAAGTCATGGTCTCGAGCACCAGGCGTAGTCATTTGTTCGTAAAGCACACGGCAATCTTGAGCATAGACTGGCTGTCTCTCTTCGACAGTATTGAATGTCTGAGGAGGGCCTCTCTTCTTGACTTCATTCTCATGTTCTAACCAAGCGGGTTCCAGAGGAGGAGCTGTCTTAAAGACATAGCTAGTGAGCTCGGGATCAGGAAAGCTCATTGTTTCTAGAGCAGATGATATTTTCTCTTACAATCAAAGTGCTAGCACCAGTCGTGTAGATGTATTCGAGGGATATTGTGGTGTGACAGGTATGCAAGTGGTTGGCTACTACATTCAGGCTAAAGCTGTAAACGGCCACACGTGACGCAACTTTACCTAGAAGAGGCGATTGATAGACATCGTCAATAAAGGATGTAAAAGACTATCACGATATCAGAGAAAAGCACCGCTTTGGGGAACTTCGAGTTCTCTGAGTGTACCTCAAAGCAGGTAACATGATCATGGCTCGGACGACGATTCTATGTTACCGTTTTGATCTTAATCTTGGACCTTGTTATATTTCCATTGTGCTTCAAATACCGGTTGAAATAACTCGAGCTTCGCTTTTTAATCCTGGTGTCTGGAGTTGATGTATGTACAATAGCGTATTGAGAAACAGACGGGTTGGAGATATAGGGTATGCCACTTGTGCACACGGAAAGGCGCAAAACAGTGAAACAGGCGGCATGAGTCGCTGCTTGCAGAAGTATAGTTTTTGCTATTAGTGCGCTTTTGGTGCCATTTGTAACCCGTGAGACTATAAACGATGAATAGTGTCGAAAGCTAGGAGAAGTTGTGAGTTTTTGAGGTTAGTTCCGTATTAGTGGTCACATTTAGAAACATTGCCAGCATTTAAGAAGACCAATATTACAGTTTGCTTGTTTTAAGTGAGAGCCCAGCTCTAGATCTTACCAGTCCAGGTTGAATGATATAAACTGTATGTGATTGCCTACTTCGTACCTTCGTTTTTAACAAAATTTCAGTGACAGAAACACAGGCATTTGATAAAGACTTCAGATTGGACGTCCAGCTTTTCACTCTACAACACTCATTATGAAACGTAACGTTGCTCTAGGCATTGGGCATGTTCTCAACACTATGCTACCTCCAGACACCAGTCCAAACTGACCCCGTTCAGAGAATAAGATATTATGAAGCACAGAGGAAATTTTGTAGATGTTTTGGGTATGAGGAAAACCTGGGTTCAGCCCCCAGTTCTCTCTTATCTACAATGCTAGAGTACACAACGCGAAGGCGGAAAGGGAACGTCGCAATTCGTCTAAACCATAGCCAAGTCGCCAAACTTCTCCTGCAGTGGGTGTCAGTACTGTTATATATCCTATAATCTGGATGACGTACCTTGTAGCCTGGCACCATCCATCGGCCCTTGGAAACGAGCTGGTCGGTCTTCTCGTCGATAGACTTCTCGGCAGCGGCAACCTCGTCCTATACAATGTGAGAATCGGTCCAATGGTCTCGAATATGGTGATACGTACGACAGTGAGGTCCTCGAATGGTCGGGCCTCCTCGATGTTCTTGAGGGTAGCGGCGAGGTCCTTGAGCTCAAGGTCGACGGCCTGCTTGGTGGCCTCGGCGTTCTTGACGGCCTCAGCCTCGAAGGCGTCGATGGCCTTTAGCTGTCGGCTGACATCGTAGGTAACGGGCTTGAAGGCGTTAAATCGCTTCTCGATCTCGTCGATGATGGCCTGGTTCTTGAGGACGGATCGGTACTGGGAGAAGTCGACTGTGGTGGGCTGCTCCTGGAGCTGCTGGACCTTGCGGCGGACGTCCTCGTTGCGCTTCTTGAAAGCCTGCAGGGAGGCAACAGTCTGGCCACGGAGACCGAGGGAGCTGGTGACCTTGGTCCAGTCAAGCTTGAGAGCTGCGCTTCGCTGTTGGAGAAGGGGAAAATTAGCTCATGATATCGTGGGACGTGGAGGCGCGGGATCGAGATCGGGGGAAAAAGTCGACAGCATCTGCGATCAGTCACACGCGCCAATTGATGAATTGAACTTACAGTCGCCATTTTGAGGTAGGTTGGATGTCTAGAGGGCTGAGAGGATGATCTTGATTTGATTGTTTGATGACTTTGCCGAACATCCAGGGAACAACCGGGCGCTAGTAGGTCACGTGAAACAACTTCGAATATCCGGCGGGCAGCGTTTTCGGACCCCTCATTGATTGATTGAAAGCTTGGGTTTAATTGACGTCTAAGTGTAGTTGGTAATTGAAGTATACGGATATAATGTGTAAATTATAGTAGTCGCTACATTTAAAGCAATTGGCAGTGTCAAACTGGAGTTTGTCAATTGTACGTAGACGAATTGGTTTTAGGTTATAGACACTTATATCACAGTCAAGTCACTACTTGGGTCTAGCAGCACAATATCACGCAAGCAATGATGAAGTAATGTTTGACGGATGTGGGTGTTTTCCCTTTGATTTTTTTCCGTTGTTTGACATCAACTCCATTCCGCAGGGTACAGTTCGCCCAGAACTAATACAGAGCCCAGTGTTCGTCCCATGCACATGCTTTTGTGGAAGATCGTCCGGTCAAAAACTTATGCCTAGATACTTAGAGCCATGATGGAATTGACAATATCGTTGTCGTTCTCCTTCAATGCCTTGACAGCCTTGTTTCGGCTGACATTGGCTTGGGTCATGACAAGCTCGATGTCCTTATCCTCGAGTCCAGAGGCGTCAACCTCCTCCTCATCTTCCTCCTCCTCCTCCTCCTCGTCTTCCTTATCCTCCTTCTTCTCCTCGGCCTCAACAGCCTTGCTGGGCTCGCCGTGGTTGTGACCAGAGTGGTCCTCAGCGTTCTGGGAGGCGAGCTGGGCAGCAGCAGCTTGTTGAGCAGCGGCGTTGACGTCCTCAATCTTAGCCTCACCGAAGACACTGAATTGAATGTCAGAAGGGATTCGCAAATTGTATTTGTGAGACTGGCTTACATGTAGGTGTTGCTGTTGGGGGACTTGTAAACCTCGGGGGTGTTGATAACGAAGAGGATCTGGAGCAGACTGGTTAGCACCATTCCTCAATTTACCCCTCCAATGGCTCTCGGAGATTCCTCCTCACTCACGTTCTTGGGGCGGCGGAGAGTGACACGGGTGATGCCAGGGATGCGGGTGAGGTGCAGCTTCTCAAGGGCCTTGCGAGCCTTCTTCTCGTTGCGGTTGTGGATCACAGTAGAACCAGCGGGGAGCTGGCCCTCGCCGACCTCCTCAACCTCGGAGTCGTCGCTGGAGTCATCCTCGTGCTCCTGGACGGTGGTCTTCTTGGGCTCCTCGTCGGGAAGTTCTTCAACGCGGGGGTTCGACATTTTGGCGACTGGTGCGGGCACAGATGTTAGTAACTCTAGCTAACAGCAATTCTCTTTTGGCGAGATATTTGTGGCTTAAAAATGCTCCCGGTACCGCAAAAATCGAGAGACGAATAACACGATAAACAGGACCGCAGCTGCGTACTTACTTGTTTTTCTGGTCCCAGATACGTCTGTTTGCTGGCCTGTTCTCTCACGTCCTCGTTTTGTGATGGGGATCTCGCACAGCGATAATTCTAGGGCTTGCTTGGTGCTTGGTGGGAGGTGGAACTAAGCGTATTAGGTAATCAAACTTTGCGTCGTTACTCCTCGGATCCCCCTCCAGATTCTCAGAGTGACGAGGGACGGAAAATAATGGACATTGAGGCAGTAGGCAGGTAAGAGTTAATTAAGCTTTATGGGGATGCAGATATATCGAACAATTGACAAACAAGACAAGCAGATGCGAGCACAGCGGAGAGTAGGGGGTATTCATTTCATTTTTATTTTGGCTACACTTCACAATGAATCCATGTTCTTTTTGATGCTCCTCATGCTTTGAATTCAGTTGATCTCAGAATTTCCGTATTGACGCCGTTCATCTGGACGATGAAATGTGGCATACAGCCTTCCAGAACGGAGCGAAAAGTGAATCCAGCAGCCTCTATACAGCCGTGATTGTGTTTCGTACCCTGTTCCGTGCCACTTGATCTAAACCCGACTTTCAAGCACCTCCGTGACTCCAGCTAAATAACCCATTTATGCGGAGGCCTTGACCTTGGCCAGAGCCTTGCGCTCTTCGAATCGTCGCTGCTTCTTGAGTCGGAGAACCTGGAAACGCTCGAAGTCGGTAAGAGCCTTCCTTCGCTCCATCTGGTCCCGCTTCTTGGCCCAGTTGGTCTGCTCCCACTTGGAGTCGATCTCGGACTTCTCCCAGAGCTTTCGGACAACACCAGTTCGGGAACCGCGGTTCAGGCCCTCAACAACGAGAGAGGAGAGGAGAACCTTGTTGAGGGGAACAGCTTGTCGGGGAGTGGCGAGGCTAGCGTTCGCGGAAGGACCGTCGACGAGAATCTATGGCGAGGGTCAATATCGTGTGTCGCTTCAATCGAAGCAGGAAACACCTACTCGCTTGTGGTCGATGATCTCGACGATCGTGGCCAGGTGGCCAGCGAAGGGGTGGTCGCCGTTGATAACAACGACTCGGCCAACCTCAACGAGGCGCCAGTTCGAACCCTCAATGACTGCGTCGCCCATTGTGACGGTGATCTATGTAGTGGTCGATTAGTCGAAATGTTCAAAAGTCGCGGGCGCAGTGTTTATTCGGATTCAACTGCGATCGTAGGAGTCGAGATTCATACCAGTTGTCGATTATGCTGTCCCGTTAGTTGGTTGTTTGCTGGAGCCGCGGACCTTGAAATCGCTAAGGTCTTTTTGATGGTGAGCAGAAAAAGAACCTGTGCGTGCCTGCCCTAACTTTCGGTCTAATCAGGCGGACTAATCTTTGACCGACCCGGCAAACGCGAACGGAGTACCCGACAATAGTGCACGGGCCATGCCTGCGAGAACTTCAAAAGAAAATTTCTGGCCGACTGAAAGTTTTCTGCAGACCAATTCCCTTCTCTTACAATTTAAGAGGTGAATATAGCGACAACGACAAGATTTTGCCGAGCGCATCAAGGTAAGCTTTCAGCATTTCTTTTTTCATTTCCTCGCTTCAAGATGAGGTAATTTGCGATTGATTCTACCGGATGGCTCTCTTTCGCCGGAGTAGCTAAATCGGGTGGACAACTGATATTCAATTCTTACATATTCTGAAAGCACCAAACCTCTTATCATTTTAGTCTTGCATACTGTGTCACGCTACAAAGACTAACCATGATAACAGTGATGCACTCGGTACTAGCACCTTTTATTTAGATTAGCTGTCAAGCTGCCCTTTAGCCTAGCTTGTTCAGATATTTAGACACATATTATGCAATATGAATACAACATATGTTTCTCTCAACCACTCCTGCAACTCGTGATTTTATCGAAAATTTTGTGCTCATATTGTTTTGCTTGCGGTACACTGCTGAACGTTCTTCGCATGTTCCATATTTCCAACTACAAGGTTGACCAGTGGGCATGGATCACGACAATAAGTCTCTTATAGGTCCATAACTGAAAGAGTGTTGGATGATTGCATGATGTTATTATGAAACTGGCGGCTGGGACATGTTCCTGCAGCCATCACGCTTTTGCAACGATACTTATTACATGCTAGGTTGGTCACGATCCATTGGTTGTCAAGTGGCTTCAATTATTGTTCATTAATTCATCCCTTCCGCATCATTTGCCTGCAATGAAGCGGCCGTGATCTAGATATTGTTACAATTAAGCCTTGCCCTTGCGCTTCAGCTCCTCTTCCTCCTCAGCTTGCAGCTGAGCATCAACCTTGGCGCCCTTTGAAGGTTCGTTACCGTGAGCGCGAGCCTTGCGATTGATGTTAGAATACGATGTCACGACCGGGGCTCGATTGGACTTACAGGCAGGGTAGGATCCTTCTTTAATTGGGCAGTCTCGGTATCGTCACCAGACTCGGACTTCTGCTCCTCAGCAGCGAGTCGGTTGGCGATGGATCGCTCATCCTCTGCGAATTTGTTAATATCGACATGTTTTTATCTTTGCGCTCTGGGCTGTCTTACTAGAGTCGAGGTTGTTGTGGGAGTTCTCCTTGCCCTCGTTGTAGGGGTCAGACTCCTGGGCCTTACGCTCAGCCTCAGAGACGTTCCTCTGGTCGCCAGCCTCGTAGACGCCACGGTTACCAACGTTGGAGTAGCCAGACATGATGAAGATTTGAAGGAATTCGTGTTTTTTTTTTTTTGGTAGGAGAGAAAGGTGTAGAATGTGAAAGGACAGATGCGATGTGTATGAGAGAGAAGCTTTGAATCGACCGCGAGACCTTTTTGTAGTTCAAACTTCCGGCGATGAATCGCTGCAACTGCCATGGTCATACACGCCTTCTCCACAAACTGACTTCATAGAATACGTCATTACAAGAGTGCTTGGTCGCAACAACAAAAGAAAAACGCATTGAATCGTAGAACATACGTCATAATGAAAATGCAGAGATTTAGCTCTTTCCTTAGGGTTCTGCAACACATGCTGATGCAGTCGATCTTTTAGTGCCGGTTCTACACAACTTGGTGAGGAGGCTCTCCCCTGATCATCTTCAATGGTAACCTAACGAACAAACATGTGAGAATCGATCTTCGTTCTCTGATTGAATGATGATTTTAGATAATAGAAGGATTACCCACGTTTTTACTTTCTACGTTGCTCATTTTCGTTATTTTGGCGTTTGTTCTGAGTTTTCGCATACCCTATGCAAGCAGGAGTTGCTTTAGTAACACACTTGCTAACACTTTTGTATAAAGTTAGTACCTATAAAGAGACAAAGATGTTATTGTTTAGGTACTCGCAGGTTTTGTCTCATTCACCGTGTACTATTTGGTGTGCTGAGTAAATTGGTATATAAATCATGCCTTCTGTTCTTATCATTTTATATGGATATTTAACAATTGTTCGATTTGTTTAACATCGGTCTTGATCAGGCTTGAGCGTTCTGCGTAGACAGATCTCAGATATCACTTGGTACTCTAGATATCACGTTTCATTTCATATGCACTTCGTCTGCAATGCTATTTGGATCATTAATGACTTTTTGAGAACCAAATTCCATCGGATTGGGCTGTGACTAAATCCTGCTCTCTGCCTAGGTACTTAGGTATCCTTACCATGACACACGACCACGAGGAACTCAGGTTCGCAATCTGCAGACTATACTGAAGCCTCAAATCCCAATTAACTACTAAGGAATAGTAAGCACTGTTTTGTGCAGGGTCAGTATTTGAATTTCTACAGTAGAATTATATCCAGAGTGGGTTGAATGTAGGCCGAAGGCAGTGTGCAGCTTCCAGGTCAGAAGTCGATGCCTCTATTATTTCTTGACAATTATGCCCAAGCACCTAAGCCGGCGGATGCCCTTGCTTCCACTTTTGATTGACTGGTGTCCAGAATCATGACACAGTCTCCATGCCCTCCAGATACTTTTGTTCCCTCCGGATCTGCTGCAATGAGACAGACCGAATGACTTGACCAGAGAGCATGAGGTGGTGCAAGGCATCGCCATGTGACTGGATGGCTGCTTCCTCCACCTCTTCCTGGACCACATCGAGTCTCCAACTGGCATGTAGATGTCCGACGGCTTCCCAAGCCTGGAGGACAGAGGGTGTTATGTGATATTTCCATGTGCCCCTCCAAAGAATCCTGGCTTGTTGTGAACCGCGGATCACGCGATACTGGAAGAGCGCCGCCACTCCTTTTTCTCCGTTCCAGATCTCCATGGTTTCTAGCCGTGGCATCTTGAGAGCCGCCACCGCCGCTGCCTGTAGTAGAGCGCCTATCTCGGTGGGATTCTCTTCCGACGTGAGGAGTCGGGAAGTCAATACCAGCGAGGTTAGGTTAGGCCACTCCCAAGAAGGGTCAATGGCGAAGAAATGACTGGCCTCTATAATAAAGGAGGCGGCGAGATGCTCTAAAGGGAGGCTGGTGAGTGCAATCGTTCGGGCAACAGCTGGGGCTGAAATACGAATATTGTCGCACTCGGCCAAATCCTCCCCATCGAGAAAGCGTTGCATAATTACTGGGTACTGTTGGTTGAAGTTCTCAAAAACTACCAACTTTTTAAGAAGATAATGGCCATGTCGAATTGACTGAAAAAGTTGTAGATATTCTAGACCATAAATATAAGTGGTAAGCCATCAGAATTATATATAACTATTAAGGAATAAAGGTAGTAGTACTTACCCTTGTCTGTTTGGCGCTTGAAAAACTCCCATTCCCTCCAGGGCTCATAATAGATTTCCTGGAGTCGGGGGAAACGGGCCAACATATGGACCAGCGCGCTTGGCCTCCATCTACGGCGGTTCTGTTGCCGGAGGAGTATACTCGTAACTGCAGAGACTGACGGGAGCTGATTCCACCATTGGAACTCTGACTGCTCACTATCAAACGGTCCCTCTTCCATAATAGAATGGAAAATTTTGCGGATCGCTTCCCGAGGTAGAGCTGAGTGTCGAACACCAGTAACCCAGCCGTGGGAAGGGTCGTGATAGCCTTGGTTTATTGTGGTCAGCTCTAGGCCACTACCGTCTAGTCTATCGGAAGGGCTATCAGGCATGAAGGTTAGATAGGGAAACCAATGCTGAGCGTCACTGGGCGAGTAAATGCTAATGTCAAGCATTAATTCGCTGTCTTGATCCCATTCACTGAGAATCGAGAATAAACCCTGGAATGCAGTGGTAATAGGACAGTGTTCTGTGTCGCTAACAGTCATTGCAGCTTCCATCTCTTCACCTCTGAGCACTGCAGTCTTGGGCGCACACCGTGTGCAATCGTAATCGTCCAGTTCTAAGCAGAACCAGCTATAGCGTACAAGAGCCTGATTGCGACGGATCATGGAATGAAAATCCATGAGGCGCGATGGGGTTAATTTGATGCGAGTAAAATTGTATCGCTCGATGTCAGCCTGCCACGCTCGCGAAACGGCGGCCAGACAAGCTAGCGTGGAACCATCTTGCACCAAACTTTTGATGATGAGAAGGCGGATTTCGCCGGGCAAGCTATCCCACGACTTATCGCTCGGCGAGGGAGACCGCATGGCGGAAGAGACTAAGAGGGGGTAGTGTCACGATGCAAGAATAGAAGGGGGAACATGGGCTGTTAAGCAGTGCTTTTCTATTGCGCGAGAATAAGGTTGCTGTTGTGCCCTACTTTCTATGACCCGACGTAGGGAAGCGAAAGGCAAAATTGTCATTTCAGTTGTATCAACCACCAAAAGAAGGGGGAAACATGTAGACAAGGGCACATGGGGAAGAAATAAAAGCAATGCATTGATACTGGCTCATATCTCTGATGAAAGGTCAGCTGGATGGTGAGCTAATTATATGGTTTGTTGGGGCATAAAGAGACTTTAAGTCCTGAACATGCCTACCTAGAGTCATAAATAAAGTATACATTTGGTGGTTGGTATAACTTTATAGACAATCCTGCTGCCCTGCATCGAGAGTTATGTACAGTAGGGCATAAACGCAACATTGTTCTCGCATAATACAAAAGCACCGTGAGACATGATCAGTAGCCCACGTCCTCTTCTTTCAATACGCATAATCTGTCAAAGGAAGATTATGTAGAAGGTTTGGTGAGTTCTTATACAAAGGTCATGTTGCGTATGTAGTACCTTAGGAGGTTGAGGGAATCAAATCACCTGATCTATCACGTGATGTGAGTACTAAACGTAAAGTACTATCTAAATCGTGCAAACAAAGGATATATTGCCACATCTAAGAGTCCCTTATTGTTCTAGTCTGTTGAAGTCCATGTTGTGCGGTGGTTCTTCGCAAGCTTCGCGCCTCCCTACCTAGGTACCTTCCTATTAACGTACCTTCAATGATTAGAAAAACTTCTCTGCTGGAAACACAACAGATCCATGAAATAGCAAGACAGCTTGGACCACTTTTGACATGGCTCGTGGGCCACTTATTTTAACACTCCACAGCCCAGAGGTCAACTTTTCTGTTCATTAGGGTACCAGAAAAGTTGCCCGCTGGAGGCAAGACAGACGAAATTATCAAGTTAGTTTATTATGTTTAGACTACAAATTTAGGTAGTTTATTTTGGTACCCTAAAGCTTAGGGGCCAACTTTTCTGCGTCCCACTACTAGGTAGGTACATAGCTGTTGACCACAAGCTGGGTGGTGGTGGGTCGTGCACGGATCACGTAAACACAGAGCCATTAAGTCGTCATATTTCGGCGTGACAAGCTTCAGAGCTATACCAAATCGGACCTCCAACTTGAACCTCTCTTAAACAATCGTGATTCTCTATTATCGTCCCTTGACAAACACATTACAGAATCAAACAGGCAAAATGTTTCGCTTTGTAAGTTTGCAGCTCGCACTCAATGGACCGAATAGCTGAACAATCAACAGCACAAGACACTCGATATTGTGACGGTCTTTCACAAGGCCAGCTCTCCGGCATCCGTGAGAGTCGCAAACCTTCTCAAGCAGGTCTCCGCCAACGCATCCTCCGGCGCCACTCTTGACCAGGCAAGCGATCATTCTGCCCAGACCGCTCCTATCCGAGAAGAGTTTGAGCTCAATATCACCGAGGATGCCCCAACAGAAGACCAAGTTAAGACAATCCTGGAATATGTTGGAACTGGTGGCATTCCCAAGGTGGTCAACGGCGCAAACACCGTGAAGGATGCGCTCAAGAAGTTCAAGGAAAGCAGGGAGAACTTCATCCGACCAGTGGTATGTCAAAAAATATCTTCCTGCAACAGTGCATCTTGACTAACATTATCCTTAGGTTGTAGACTGGAACAATGGCAAGGCCATTGCTGGCGAAAACGAGTCTGAGATTCTCAAGCTTCTCAAGCAACAGCAGTAATGTTTTAACTTTAGAAAAACTTCAAATCATACCATATGCCCCTCTTTACATACGTGTTATCAATGACCGGGAGACTGTCCAATGACAACGACTCATGTTGACAGACTGCTCTTGAAAAAGAGAATAATCCAATATGGTAGCTCAACCAAACTCTTAATCAAACCACAATACTTTTAGTTTTGGAAGTATGGCCTACTGAGGTTGTGAGTGGCCGTCAATGATGCACTCTCACAGCCAAAAGCTGCAAAGTTGGTACCAATTATACTCGGGTGAGTACCTTAACTCGCGGCAAGTAACCAGCGTCACTACAGCCCAATCGAATCGCATCGTTATTGAATTGATATAGGGATTCCCCGGGTGAATGAATGTGGACTTAGAACGCAAATAACTTTTATTGTTTACAGGCGGCGGCGGGTCGAGGTGGTTATGTGCAGCGGGGAACAGCATATCCTTCTTCAACCTGCAAGTGACTTGGCCGATTGTGCTCTTTGTGTAGGTATCAACACGGCACCAAACTCGAAACACACGTCGACTTTCTTTCGTCTTTATTTTCCGTGTAGGTTCAAATTTAACACCCTTTGACCTGAGTGAGGGAGGCAGGGTGTCAAATATCCATCTACAGAGTCAGATTGCTTCAGTCTCTGAATCACAGAAAAGGACAGGCAGAAAAAGTACAGAAGGGGATTTCCTTTTTCAACTCTCCATTAGGTATCTCCGGTCAATTTTGTTACTTGCCGATATCAGGCATCAGCCTCAGTCGGTGCCAGTGCCAGTGCAGTGCCAGTGCCAGCAACCGCGAGTGCTAACACGTGTGGTTGCAACTCAAACTGTTTTTGACTTTACCAAACATTTTCTTTATAATCTACTTCTTTTCGATTCTTCTGAATTTTTCTTCTCCTTCATCCGCACACCTCGGGCACCTGTCATCCGCATCGCCTCCGCTTTCTCACGTCGCATCGTCCTGAACTACCAGGAAGGAGCGACCTTCATCTCCTACCTTAGTACCCTCCCCTATCCTGCCTACCTTCCACGTTTCCATCTCCGTACTCATCTGGAATCGATCCGTTCTTTATTGAGTTATTTTCTAGCGCAGCGCTTCTGTTCTGAAGGTAAGCACCATGCCCTCCTTCGGTATGTTTTGATTTGTCTTTACAGACGTTTCACCTCATCACATGCAGGAGCTCGATACAGACCACATCACAGCACGCAACTTGATTAAATATGGCTGCATCTCGCACACCGTTTGCTAATAACTTGTTATAGGGAGCATCATGGCTAGAAATAAACGCCATCTCGCGCCTGGGGGTGTCCCACCAACCGCAGGGCCATCGAGCTTGCCAGCGAACGTGCCGACGAAGGCCTTGGACCCAAGCCGGGTTTATGGTAGCGCGAAGCCGCCCAACCTGCGCGAAGCCTTCAACGATTTCTACCCGAACGGTCTGCCCAATGTCTACAAGATGCTTGAGACTCCCGGCACCAACGGTATCCAGCAGACATATATTGAAGACTATCTTCCTGTGGGATTTTACAATAACCCTCGCATTGGCGCTGGAGCCATCTTCTCTACACGAGGTGGACAACAAGATTTCCGTCGTATAGACCAACTGATGCCCCAACGTCGCATCCACCTCTGGAACAAAGATGAAATCCAGTCCGTTTGCAACTCGCTGCGCAGGCTCTACTGGAATCACATGAAGTCCATGCAGAAACCATCTTGCTGGGATGACTTGTGGATCTATTTCGATGCCAGCGATATCTACAGCTACGGAGCCTTGAATCTCTGGAATGTGGTCAACCATCTCTATGATGAGAACCAAATCATTGCTGCGGACGTGACAAAAATGACTGCCGTTGAAGTCGGCCTCTGGGTTGACGTATGGATGTATGACGATTCCAACTGCAAGAAGCTCGAAGACTGGAAAGGAAAGAAACCTGTCATCTCACTTCTCACTGATGACGATTGGAAGTCAATCGGCCGTGTTCAAGCCGACGTTATGAAACTCGTCGAGAGCGCTCTTGCACACCGTCGCTCCCTGCTACTTGACCCGGAAAAGTTCAGGCTGAGTTCGGATATGAAGCCAAATCATCTGATGAAATCTTGCGCAGATAACAACCTTGAAAACTGGCTCGGTATGTATATATTATTAACGACGCCACATGCAACCTGAAGCTAACGAGATCACAGCTGGTCAGCGTATCTTTGAGCCCTCAGGCCTTCCGCCACTTCCTGCGGCCGCCCCTCATCAGACCTCACCAGCTTCCAAGGAGGCTCCGGCGCCCGTTTGTGTAGTAGATGGCAGACACTACTACCAGCCACCATCTGGAGAGCGCGTACCCAGTGCAGTGGAAGCCCTGCACCAGTCCTCTGCCGCTGCCGGGCCTGTCGCTCACAGTAACAGCGACGCGGTGTTGACGGCACAGGCTGAGATGACCAGTTCCGAGACTCCAGAAACTCTTCGAGTATCACCTCAAATCCGGTCCAAATCTACTGAGCCCTCTTATACTGTGCCATCGCCACTACCCGGTGATGAAAAGAACGACCAGGCCGCTTCTAGCTCATCAACCAGGCGGAAGAACAAATTGTCTAAGAAACAACGTGGTCCAGCAGAGCCTAATTTACAAACCCCGACAAAAGCCGGGCGACGAGGCCATGGCAACCCTCGGGCAACTCCAGGAGCTCCCAAGTCCACGCTGACAGCATCACTGCCAACATCAACCGTAATGCAATTTTCAATCCTGACGACTCCCGAAAAGCAGACTAGCAATGGTACACAACAAACTGGACCCAGCCCTTCTTCTCTCGATGATCCGAACGCTGTTTAGCAAACAGTCCAGGCTACGTCGAGCCCTTCAAAGGAGCAGGATGTTAGTCGTAACGGCAAGCAAAAAGACGCCGAGTCACAGGCTGACACCTTCAAGGGGCTCAACAGGAACCAGCGACCCAACCAATCTTTTGCTCGCTCAGGTCCCCATGCGCATAAGGACACCCAATCTCTTGGCGATACGAACAACTTCAACCGCTCGCAAAGGTTGGACTTGGATCTCCACATCAACTACGCGCCTGGTAATTACTCAGAGGGGGCAATGCAGCCAAGTCAGATGAACAACCCTCTGGGAATCACCTTCCACCCTTCTGGAACCTTCAATCATATCGCTCAAGGAGGATACCCTGCCCCTCAAGACAATGCCTCAAATGGCTTGAACTACCGCCCTGTAAGCATGCAAGTAAACTTACAACAGCCATATCATCATCCAAAGGGTTTCGTCCCCAACCGGGGTCGGAATCCCAGCAACTCTTCTCGCCTGGATCGCTCCGACCCGAACGAAAATCGATGGTATCAGAACAACGAGAACTTGAATAATATGAACTCAGGTTTCAATCGTGGAGGTTATCAGCGCGGCGGACGTAAAGGGACAGGTCGTCGGGGAGGCCACAACCAGCGAAACGCAACAGCGCCTATTACTCAACCATATACTGGTTCCGACTCTATCCAAAAGATGCGCGACGGGGGATCCTGGAAAAATAAGTGGCGTCGCGAAGGCTCGGACCCAATACAACTGACATGTAAGAACGTTCAGGAGGCGCATGAAATCAGAGAGTATGTTCCCTGCTCCTGTCAGATGTGCGAGGCTCGCAACCGCTCCGTGCACATCACCGCGAAATCCCACCATGAAATACCGTCGCTAGATATGCAGTCACGGATCAAGTCTGGCTTGTCTGAACGATTCGGACTTGTGGACGGAGTGTATCCTTTGCCTTCCAAGGAACCAGGACGCTTCATAGTCAGGTCGGTTGAAATTTCCACTCATCGGGCCAACTGTTTTTACTAACTGACTGCTATCAGGTTTGCCAACCCCTCGTCTGTCGGTGAAGCATTGACAATGGGTGGCGGAAACATGCCCGAGCACGCTCTGGCGATTACCTTCAGCCCGGCCATGCGCTCCAAGTGGACGCTCTCCGAACAAGCACCGACTCGGGTGACTCCTAGCCAGGCGATTGACCAAAATCCCCTATCCATGTCCTTCTCACCGTATCATTTCAGCCTCGCGGTGCCTGGCAATGCTCCAGCAGTTGCAGCGACGCACCAAATTCCGCCTGGGATGCTTCATCCATCTGTGGCGAACCCAGCTAACGCACACTGGCCCAAGAGCGGTGGCCAACAAGCTTTCTCTGGATTTGCACAAACTCATGTATTGGATCGACCATCTGTTGCTCCTAAACCGATGGAAAATTCACCTCACTTCATTCCTGACGTACTTGGCTATTCTCGAAACCAAACTTTTGTTCCGGGCCCTGGGCATCTGGAGACTGTTGGCCAAACCCTCGGCGAGCCATTACAAACAAAGCCGCCTGCCGAGGAAGCGCTGGAAGACATTCATCGCAATGATCGGTATGACTCCTACAGTCCAGGAAGCGACGGTAACGGGACTGCCGGGACCAAAGCTCGTGTTTCGTTGCCCAACACCCCTTCCAAGGCTTCTACTAGCACGAAGGAAACACACGCAATACAGTCCATGGCCACAGAGAAGGATGACCAGGCCGGTGGCGAGGTTGTGCCTCGCCTTTCACATACCGCAACATCCGAGTCAGCTAGAATTGCCACGGTCCATACCCGCGTACCCAGTGCCTTCACCGAGAACGAAATTAAAGAAAGGCGCCAAGCGTGGGCAAAAATCTACATGCCACCTAATCTTCACCGTTCCAGGAACTTTACGCCAACTAAACCCAGCAGCGGCTCTATCAAGGATGGTGATAAGCGTGAAGCGTACGCTGCTGAATCAGAATTGTCAACCCCGACACAGAATGTGACATTCACGCCTGATACTGGCAGTGTCTATGAGCAATCTCCTGGAAAACCAGTGTCTCCAACATGTGCCCAGAAGGATTCCTCTACTCCCAGCTCAGCTGGACCGACTGGACAAGGAACAACGACGGAGGAGAACGTCGACCAGAACCAGGAACCGTCTACTGCCTCTTCTCAAATCGGCAAGACTGGGTTCCAGAGTGAGCCAGATCAAATCCAAGCGCCCAACTCCATCGAACCAGACACTCTACTCCAAGTCTCAGACACAAACCGGCGTCCAGACAACGCACAAGCTGCCCAGTCAAAAGGGAAGGGAAAGGGTTCGAAACCGAAATCGAAGAAGAAAAAGCCAAAACATAAGATGACGTCTCAAGGCAACGAATCCAACTCTCACACACAGCAAATTCGGATTACGCCCCTACCCATTGCCCCTGAGACTACCCAAACTCTCCGAGATGATTCTGAGAGTGCGCCTCGCGTCCCTCCATCCGAAATTGTCGCCGACAACCAACTATTTGAAGCACTCTCCCCTACAAAGCGACATCATGACGACCCTGAACAACGTTCTGAATTGGGATTTTCCAAACGAAGTAAGAAGCATGGGAACATTCAAGAGACCACGTTCGATGAATCCGACTCACTTGATGAGGACGCCCGCGGCCGTAAGGGATACCGAGTCGGCCGTGGAGGTTCCCTTCGTATGGGCAAGACACGTCGACCCCGTGCCATCATGACTGTACCAGTACTTGCGGAGCAGCCCATGGACGCCCAAATGTCACCTCCTTCATCGGATTTTGCCTTTCAATGCCAGAGCGCTTCTGCATCTACTGGCTCACCAAGTCTGCATGGGCCTGACAACAGTGCAATCAGTCGGTTGAACCCCAAGGCACAGGAGTTTGTCTCGCCATCTAGAGCGGCACCCATTGACAAGCAAATTGCTTCTGGCCCTAGCAAAGATGTGACTCTTGATAAACTCGCATCCAATGGTGCAACTGATCGCAAACGAAACACCATTCAGGAACCACTGAAGTCCGGCCCAAGTGTAGCTCCTATCGATGACTTCATGCTTTCTGTGGCCGTTACTTCAACCTCAAAACATCGACGGGCTCTCTCAGAAGCGGTTCAGAAAGAGAAGTTGTCAAACGACAAAGAGGGTTCATGCCAGGGCCAGGCGAAGACACCAGGGAAAGGCCCCAGGCGGGCAAAGGGCAAAGAAAGAGCCGTCACACTCGGGGTGAAAAAAGAAAAAGTTGAGGGTATGGAGAACGGAACTCAGGATACACCTCGAACTCCCAAACAATCAGGCACCAAAACCAGGAAGCCTGGTCAGATCAATGATGATTGGCCTTCTCTTCCAGCATCTCGGGATCGTGCTTTGTCAAAGCCACAGACACCCCCGATCTGGGGCGCAAAGGCGAAGACTGTCGTGGAAAATGGTGACCCAAAACAGGACTCTCCCGTCACCAAAGGATGAACGACAGTCTTATCAGAGAATGAGGAATGGAGAATATGAGAGGAAATAGGACACATAGTATGAGGGCACAGATGCGTAAATTTTGGTATTGTTCACTGCTTGACTCGAGGTCAATAGCATCATGAGGATTCTCAGGACAAACAAAAGGGGTATGGACTTGTGGATTTGCATTGAACGTGGACAACTTGGATTGTCCACTACGATTAGGTACTTTATGATTTGGGTGGCTGTTATTCACTATGATAATACGACATCAGACAAATGTATGTTGAGAGGATAGTACATCAAGCACATTTCCAAAGTATGGCACAGCTATTGACCAGTGAATGTTCTCATCCTACCTAACTTCTATACACCAGCCACATTACTACAGTCTTTAAAATGTAGTGAGTTCTGTTGATATCAAGCAGTCTCATCCGATCAGGTACACCGGTCTTTGGAAAGCACTCTGTAGAGCAACGTAAGCTGCTCATGTAAAGCGATCGACTTGTAAAACGAAAAGTTAGTTTTATAGTGGTGTAATACTCTTTTGTCGCATGCTGATTTTGACCTTTTTGTACATTTCATCGTCGCGGAGCCAGACTTCAAGCTTCCCCAGTTCAGTTCTCTTTCGCAAATATCAAACAGTAATTGTCTATTGAGCAGGCTGAACCAAGCTAGTGACAGTATCCTCAATCTCTTTGTCAGAAAGACCCTCGAGGATCTGTGACTTCTCAACACCTTGCTCTATTGATGGTATGTCAGTATCACTGAGTCGTCGGATGCCTGTCGTGCCGCGGGAGCTGCAAATAGTTTGGAGGTGTACCAACCGTATCGGGCGAAGATCTTGGGCTGAGTGCCGGCGGCTTCGCGAATGAGGATGGGAATGTTGGGGTTGTTGCGCTTCATGGTAGGGTACGATCGAGTAATGAATGATCTGCGTCGGCGCGAGTATAGTCAGCCCTGGAACTCCTCTAGCACTGTATTCTTGCTGCACTGTTCTCCGGTCCCTTGTGCATTGTAATTCCTCCAATTGGGTATTTGTCGTGTATGTTCTCGTGGACTGAATGGTTCAAACGTACCGGAGGGTCGCGCTCTGCTCCGAAGTCTGGCAAAAGAGGAATCGCACCTCGCGGAGGGATTTTGTGAAAGCGTACTTTGCCGACATGGTGAGGTGGAGGGAATTGGGCGGGCGGTTTGAGTCGTTGGACAGCGAAGGAGTCGTCGGGGTCAACCTTGAAGTGCTAAGTAATTGCGAGCTTGTGGTTGGCAAGGATCCTCAATGAGGCTCGGGCGGAATAAACTGAAGGCGGAGTGGCATAAAAGCTGATGGCGTAATAATGCAAGCTATCACTTTGCACAATTGGATTTATGCACAAGCTCCGGTGCCGCTGGGCACATTTTCCCCCACGTTAAACTCCGGGCACACGATATCTCCGGTTTCCGGGCATCGCGCTTAGAGTCTTGCCAAAAGAATACCTAGACGGCAATTAGCGCACCATCCACTAAATCCACAGCCTGGAAAAGTTGTAGGTGGGCTATCTCGGGACGACAGCGACCGACCCTTGCCCCAACGCCTTAGTATTCTCAATCAAAGCTTCTTTCAATTGAACCTCGTCTTTTCGACTTGACTAGACTACCTATACAACCCGACCCGTCCGAAAAGAACCATCTCCCCTCCACCAAAAGATGTAAGTCAGTGATTGAATTTTTGAATACTGAGGCAATTGCGTCATTTCTGTTTTACGTGTGTCCTTGTCCTTGTCGCAAAATATTTCGAATGCGCGCCAGCTTGTTCCGACTACCAACCTAGATTTGATACTTGATGTGTATGCATACATATTCTCGATATTGATGCTGATACTCACTCAATAGCAACCATGGCCTCGTCCGCAAACACCCTCTTCCGCGCCGCGCGCCCTCTCTTCCGCCAGGCCACCATTGCCCAGCCCGCCCGTCAGGCCTTCCGCCAGCAGACCTTCCGACAGAACTTCTACCAGGGCAGCGGCCGTCGATGGCAGAGCACCGATGGCGCCCAACAGCAGCAGCAGCAGGGCTGGTTCAAGCGCATGTATGAGAGCGAGATTGGCTTCAAGACTGTGCACTTCTGGTGAGAGAGCATCCGAGCCAATATCAAAGATTGGAATGTGGAGACGGGGTTTGCTAATATGCGTGGTTGTAGGGCTCCTGTCATGAAGGTTCGTTGACGATAATCACAGCTCGCGATACCCTGCCTACGAAGACGGCTATGTCGATACAAACGATATAAACACAAATACTGACTTGCTTCGTCGTTTATAGTGGGCTCTTGTCCTTGCCGGCATCTCCGATTTCGCTCGTCCCGCCGAGAAGCTCTCCTTCACCCAGAACCTCGCCCTGACCTGCACCGGTATCATCTGGACTCGCTGGTGCCTTATCATTAAGCCCAAGAACTACCTGTACGTACAATTATTTGTGTGAATATTCCAAACGTTGGCTCACAATCCGCTATAGCCTTGCTGCCGTCAACTTCTTCCTCGGACTGGTCGGTGTCGTCCAGGTCACCCGAATCCTCAGCTACGAGTCTGAGAAGAAGAAGGGCCTACACGGTGTCGTTGAGGATATCAAGGCCGATGCCAAGGAGACCATCCAGGAGGTTAAGCCTTAAATCCGCCCTTGAGCTTCAACAGACTAGACAATGGCCGTAAATTAACGTCTCCACCGGACATATCTCTCATGGTTTCTATTCCCATACCCTGCAGCATCCCAACAGGTGCCGGCTGTGGAACTCTGGACTAAAAACTGGATGTATTCGCTGCTTAAAAGGAGGGGGTTTCGGAAATTCAAATTCCGGGGTCAGGGGATCCCTCGGAATAGGTAATTGCTTTTTTACTCGTGCAAGTTACGTAGAGTAATTATCATGCATACTGGGGTTGGGTTCAACGAATGAATATGGACAAGATACTTCTACTAGCCTCTTGTATTTGTTGAGATCCAACCATACATACAACAAGCTTGGTAGATATCTCGCATAAGTCGTCATAACTCGTCATAGTGACTTGCTACTATCCAAAACTATCTCCTCTAATATTTAGGTATCATTCATGATGGGTTTCATAACACCAGCAACGTGCACCACCTATGAACGCCCTGCCACAAAGATTCCCCTCCGCCATAGATCCAATCATTAGGCTGTAGGGCCATAGAACATCAAGTGAGAAACTAGAGTTAATCTGTACATGTACACGAGCAAAGAAAGCTCCTCTTCTAACCATTCATCGCATGTCCACCCTGTGATTTCAGGCCATGCATGCTGCTTTGAGATCCTGTTGCCACGCCAGGTGGCTCGAGACGTCTCGTCAAGACGGATCTTCGTCATAACCATTATATCAGCCGCTCGCTTCTTCCCGCTTATTTCTCCATGTGACCGTCATTCAAAAGCATCTCCAAAACAATTTGTCGACCTGGAAGCTCCGGGTGGGACATGGCAATCTTGACCGTGCCCTTTGACCCTTCGCTGCCCGCGCTCGACGTCTGCACATAACCGTTACTGTGTGACTGTGGGTTTAATGTGCTTGTACCTGTAGGGCCCCGGACACCAAGATCCAGGACACGCACATCTCGCCCGGCGATGATTTGACGCAAGCGTCCGTTTTCCGCATTCCGCACCTCAACGTAGTCCTCGTTGAACAGAAGCAGATACTGTCCGTACATGATCGCTCCACGGGCCTTCTTCTGCTTACCCGTATACTCCATGATAAGCGTGCGGCTGACATCACCGTGCTTGTCCACATACACCGCACAGTCCTCGTATGCCACGATAAATTCATTCTCGTTAAGCCTGAACATGCCCAACGGCTTCTGGTCCCGGATCCGGCCAGCAATGTTAGCGATCGCCGGTGCTTTGAGGTCAGGAATTGACATCGGTTGCTTCTTATCTAGTGTGAGCATTTCTACTCCCTTGGCTGTTGCGACTGCGATGTACGTTTGGAACAGGCTGAGGGAGTAGCACTCGGTTGGGAAGAAGAATTCGTCGAAATCACGGAACGTCTCTGCGGACCCTCCAGTTGTCTTGCGTCCACCAAAGAGTCGCGACTTCTTTTCGGTAGACTTCTGGAAAATGGGCTCAAGAACCTTGAACGACGTGTGCAGGCCTTCTTTGCGCTTGTAGAAAAGAAGCATCCTGTCCTTCATTTTAGCTGTGGCAAAATACGTCACATCTTTAGCCAGTCTCTGCGGTGCTCGTCGGGGATTGTCGTTGAGAGGAGCCGAGAAGTCAGATACTGGAGCGATTACGTCCAGAGGATAGGAAACCAGATTCCTGTCTGCAATGAGCACACAGACAGCGAACTCCTCGAGGACTGCAATTTGTGTCACACGATTGGCCTGAACCGTCTAGAAAGAGCGTTAGTTATAACAAACGAAGGGATATCGGGGTTGCATACCCTCTGCCATCCACGGGGATTTGATGGTTCTGATATGTAAACACCATAATCAGTTCCAATGGCGATCACGGATTTTCCAAAGGCAGTGAAACTTGTAGCGCAGTTGACTTGAGCACGACACACGGGAGCGACGCCCTGAGCTGGCCCCAAGACACTTTCCAGCTCATGAATGGCCCGATCCAGAGGGGTGCCTTTGACTGGCACGCTTGGGTACCTGGCATAAATAGAGGTGTTGTCGTAATGGAAAGCAGCATCCGCAAGTACTCGTAGTCTGAAGGGTTCGGCATTCTGAGAGAAGAGAGCCTTGGCATGCCGTGTCTTGGTCTCGATGATCATATTGCACCAATCGGCTCGATCTTTTGCTGATGATGCATACAAGGTATACACCTCATGGCCTAAATGCTTTACCTTGAATGGGTATAGAATTCTGCCCTCTGCGTCGTTGGAACCAGTTGGGGTCAGGGATGAGCCAAGAGATGAGTTTGTAGCTGTATGCTCCAACCCAGGTCTGCCAGTGTTACTTCCTATTTTGTTAAGTTGGGTATTAGAGGCAGTCGCTGCGGTGGTCCTGCCTAGTGGAGCGGTGATGCCCTTTTGTTTTTGTACTGGCTCATCATTGACACTCTCCGGGAACAACATAGGCATCGGGATAGGCTGTGTTGTATTAGTAACAGCTCCATGGTATCAGCCAGCAGATTTCACATACCTCTTTTGAAACATCATACTTCTTGTCCTTGCCCTCTTTCGGTGTCACTGTCTTTGCCAGAATCATGTAGTGATCGAAAAGCAGGGCATGCGTATCAACCCATCTAACTCCCTTTGATCCCATTCTTTGCAGGTCTCCTTGGAAGATCAGTTCACGACCGAGATGGTCAAGGTTCAACACAGAATGGAAGCCCGGCCTCAGCACGAGCATTCTGTTTAGCTCCATCATTTGGACTCGCTTGTTCTGCTCTGCAACCTTTGTATCAGACTCTAGAGTCACCTGTCGAATTTCGGCGATAGCCTTCTGCAAGTTTGTCTTTTCCTCGCTGTCGGTAACCATCTTGCCTTCGACACTTTCGAGAAGAAGAGTGTAACGTTGAAGGCGCTGGATTGGCGCAATCAAATAATGAGTCCAATCGTGCTTAGACGAGACCTTCTGCTTTTGCATATCATCCAAGAATCGTTTGAAGAGAATATTGCGCTCAGCCTCCCTACGAACCTGATAAACTGCGTTGGGATAAGCCGAGGCGTATTCAATGTATACCGATTTGGCTTTGCGGATCCATTCTCGGAATAGATCGCTGAAGCCGATGATCCAAGGACCCTGCTCTTGTTGTCGATACTTGAGCTGCGACAACAAGTGATCTTTGTTGATCTCCTGCACTAGATCAAGCTTTCCGAACACCGTAAACAAGAACTTATCTCGCTTTTCGGGCTTCAAGATTGGGGGTTGCATCATGCGAAGTTGATCCCGGTAATATATGCGGAAGATATCCAGCTGCTTGATATAGTTTTCCTCACCAGTGACGATTTCGTGGAGGATATTCTGACGGTCAACTTCCTTCTTTGGCTTCAATTCCCAGTCGGCCTTGCTGAGACCATAGAACACGTGCCATTCATCAGCGGGCTTCGAGTCTTGGGACAACTCCTCCAGATCAACCTTCTTGAGGGTACGAGTGCAATGGTGGGAGTAGCATCGGCCGCCAATCTCTTCATCGTGTACCTTGGGAGCATAACATCCAGAGCCTGTCAACTGCCACAGGACTCCAGAGATGCGTCCGTTTCCAAACTTGACCCATTCTTCTTCCGGTATAAGCACACCGCGCTCCAACATCGACGTCACTACGTGCGTGCTGAGAACCTCGGCGTCTGCTACGTTCATCATCGGAATTTTGCCGGTAAACAAGTTGATCAGTGCTTCCTCGATTGTCTTGCTCCTGAGATCCTGCTCGCCTTCTCCCATTTCGCGAATCCAGGCCTCAAGGCCACTGAGGGCCCATGGCTCAGGGCATCTGCGGAAATCGGCTGCGTTGAGTTTTGAAGGTACGAACTTCTTCTTGCGGCCGCTTGGTAAAGTGATTCCATCAAAGGCCGCTATTGAACCAGTAGGAGTGTCATATTCGGGGAAAGACTGGTTCGAAGGGACGTGCTGGTGACCGTGTCTGGCAAGTTTCCTCCGTTCTTCGGCGGCGTCGGTCCTAGAACGAGCGGGTGCTTGCACCTGGGGTGTGTGGCTGTGTCCGGCCAATGATATGGATCGCTCGGGTTGCGGATTATAGGGCTGGCCAGCAGTATAGTAAGCTTCAGGATTATCCGGCGCACCGAACCGCGAGTCTGAGCTACGAGTGTATGCGTGCTGATACTGTTGACGGTTGTTGGTCTGGACTGAAAGCATTGAGCTACTGTCGGACCCAGGTCCCGGGATAGCCGGTAGAGGTCGACTTGACAGCCCTGGGTGATAGAATAAATCTTGCAGCTCATCTTTGCTTGGCGAGTCTGTTCCGCTTTGTCGGGAACGTAGTGATACACGCTCGTCTTCCTCGTCGAAGCTCAGGCGGTGCTGTGTCGGTGGCTGTAATCCCCCTGTACCACCATAGTCCATCTCTGCTGTTTTGAACGCTGGGACGCTGTCGCCTTGATCATACGTGCGATTGAAATACCCTGGCGTAGGGAGAGGTCGACCAACATCTTGACCAGACGAGTTGGGCGGTGATCCCACATCTCCGCCATAATTTAAGGAGCCACCAAAGCCACCACCTAGCATTCCCAAGTCGACGCCGGCGAGGTCACTGTCGCTGCTATGGGTTTGCTCCTCTGGGTGAGTAGTCAGTGTGTTGGTTGACAAATTCGTCGACAATGCGTTAGTGTGGGCGGGCTCTGGGCTAGGATCTGCCATAACGGGCATGTCTGTGTATCCAAACCCAGTGCTGAAACGCTGTTCATCAAGCTCAGCCTGTCGCATAGCCATCAGACCAGCCTCCCCATACGCGTCGTCGTCGTCATCGTCATCGTCAAGTTTGTAGGCGGTTTGGCCAGTTCGCGCTGAAGTCGTTCGGCTGGCAGTATTAGGAATCGTGGTGGCACCAGAATCGAAACGCTGCAGCTGCTGGCCATGAAAATCGTCGTCATATTGGCCATTCTGAGGCTCCGGAAGTGGACGGTAGCCTTGTCCAGAGCTGCCCAATTCAAGTTCCAACTCCTGCATAAGGTTGTCGCTCGTAATCCGTTCATGTCCGGCGGTCCACGCAAGTTCATCGTCGGCGGGTCTGATCGGCAGTGGTGCATTCGTTGGGTGCCGCTGTAGTCCGGGCGAAGTTGATCCAGCGTTTGAGGGAGAGCCCATGGGTGAAGCTTGGGAGTTTGAGCGGGATGCCCTGCTGTAGAGTGAATTGTGCTCATTTGGAGAGTAGTAGGGCCCAACGGGCATCTGCGCTGTTGTAGGATATGGAGGCTGCGAGGCGTTTGAGAAAGATGACCCTCCGTTTGATAATTGACCCGGATATTGGCTATAGGACTGGTCATATCCACCAGTTGAGGGGCTCCGTAGTGGCTGATCGAACCCAGATGACAACGCAGGTGAAGCCGCTGACTGCGGATAGCCTCCAGAGGATTGACTAAAGCCAGGAGATGTCTGGGAGCCATAGTTTTGACCATAGTTGTTATATCCTTGGTAGGAGCCTTGCCGTTGTGGGACATTGGCGCTTGCATAAGCAGATGGGTCGTAAGCTTGCGGCGTGTAGGAGCTGGCATTGGACGCATAACGCGATGGAGGCTGGGTCTGACTCTGGTTACGGTATGGGAGAGCGTTGGTAGAGGTCGATCGCGAGAAGCCTGACGACTGCGCAAAGCTTTGAGGGTTGTACGAGTACGTAGGTGTGGGAGGCACGTCTTGGTACTGGTGCTGGTAGCCCGACAGAGCGCTGTTGGTGGAGCCGTAGCCAGGACGGGCAGTGTTGTTGTTGTTGCTGTTGTCTATGAAGAGTTCATCCTCGCCAGAGCCGAAGCCAGGAGAGCGGCTGGTGGGTTGCTGAAGATAGGCGGCATCATCGCCTCCGTTGAAGCTAGCTCGTCGCCCAAGGTCTTCGTATGGTGATTGTCGCTGCTGCTGCTGTTGTTGGTACTCTTGATCGCGACCAGCGACGGGGTACCGTACAGGTGGCACATGGCCATATCTTCGCTGGTCGTCGCCTCGGAAAGACATGACGACGACGGGTGTATTTTGAGTGGGAAAGTAGTGACGAAGGTTGTGGAAACGGTCGTAAGAACAAAAGTCAGGGCCGCTTGGGCTTGGCGTTTCGGGCGTCTACCTCGTATAGGACGTCGAGGGTTGATGAGCGCGGGCGGGTCGCATTGAGGGGTCGAAGTCGACGGTATCAGATATGGTGAGAGCTGAAGATGACGCCCAGTGTCTTTGACACCATTAAGAGGAGAGGAAGAAGAAGAAGAAGAGAGAAAAAAAGAGCGACGAGGTTGCTAAAAACCAAAGCGAGGGGGGCCAAGTGAGCTTCGGCGGAGAAGATGGATCTGGCTTCGGTGGAGGGAGGGAGACGATGTGATGAGCGGAGGGCGCGGGATGATTGATTGATTAATTGATTGACTGAAAACGAGAGCCCCTCTTACTCAGACGTATGTAGGTAGGCCTGGGCAGGGTCCTCCAGTTCCACTAACGTTGGGTAGTTATCCTGTCCTTTGGTAAAGTAGAGAGGGAGAGCTTCGGACTGCCTATGACCTAGTTACGTCCTACGGTGTGAGATGATGGGTCCGTGTCGTAGGTACTTCGAGCGTAGGTCCTAAAGGTACAGAGTTGGACTAGTCCTGAGATGACCGGAAGAAAAAGGACAATTAATAGCAATATCAAGATGGCAATCAGTCTCTCGCTCAGTGTTATCCAGGTCCAGTCAGAATTTGGTTGAGTGGTGTCAAGGCAGGGTTTAGCGAGCGAGTGTGAGATTGATTGATGAGACGTCACTGAAGAATAAGATCAGTCAGGCTCCCAAAGGACCTTGGTCGAGAAAGACAGCCTTGAGTTGATGTTACAGTCTCTCTGTCTGTGTTGTTTTAAGGTCCTAAGCCACAATTAATAAATGATGACAAGATTCAACGGGCGAGTCTTGACAGACAAACACTGTTAAAGGTACTTTTCAGTGACTCCACCCTTTGTTTTCCCACCTGGGGAACCCTGAGACCTTTGAACTCGGCCTTGTGCCACCATCATCGGTTAAAGGCTCGTGCTCATTTCAATCATAGTTCGGAGTATGACCTACATAGGTAGGTACTTAGAGTAGGTTCTCTAATTTAGCGGTACTCTTTGCAATTACTGGCCTTGTCACAAGCGGTGAATAAAACGGTTCCCCTTATACAATGGTAAATCCGATACCAGAGATTCATCCATGTGAATGTAGTGTACGGATACGGTACTCTGCAAATGCACTAACATGCTGGGCGGCCTCGCTACTTGCCCGCTGTCAGATTAGCGGATGAACCGCCCGTACCGCGATGCATACGTCAGTGATGGGGAAGCCATGGCGTAGGTAATCTATATTAAAGGCTTTTCGTATTCGATGGGAGTTGGGTCAAAAACCATGTTGGACAAAGGGTACGTGTGCAGAAGTTTATTATTCGACTAAAGATAGAATTTCATAAAACATGGCAAATAAGATCCCAAACACTTGTTTACATCTTCTCCTTCTCATTGAGTTCACGTTCAGCATAGGTATACCCAGGCATAGAGATGTCTATCTCTTGTAATGAGTACCAACACACTGTGCAATGCAACGAGTATTGCTAGAAACGATGCAACACATGTGAAGCTTTGAATGTCCAATCGCAAGGTCCCAGAATCATTCTCTCTTGGAAAAAATGAGGCCGGTTGTAGGGCTGATTTCGTAGTAACATGTAAATGATCTTTCCCACACCAAACGCTCATCTGACTGCATATACCCACGGGCCGCAACATATTAACTCGACCTATTACGGAGGGACCGAAGCATGTCAGCCGCCTTGAGCCACAGCCCTACAGTACAGCAGCAGAGCAGTCACAGGCCGAAGAAATTACCTTGAGAAACCCCTCTCATTCACATGTACGTTTGAACCCTGAGTTCAGGTTTGGATGATACCCAAATAAATAGCCAAGAAACGAACCTCATCTCGCTATATCCACATCATCCATGTCACAACGACTTGGCAGCTGGTTTAAACTTGTCTCTCCACTTATAAAAAGCGGTTTGCTGGATGAAACCGTTCACTCGTTGTAACCAACAGCAATTATCAAACCCGTGCCAAATTGCCGAACCTGCAGGCTGACTGTCCTTTCTCAAACGTGCTAATACAATCGATGTTCCATGACTCTCTGCTCTCAACACTGACTTGACCATGAGCACCAGGTTCGAGCTATTATTGTCTGTTTTCGGTCATGTGAAGTCGACACTCTTTCTTTGTGGATAATAACTAACAGAGGACCTTAGTCGGTGGAGACAAAGTACTAAAGTATACGGATACAACGGCGGAACGGAACTCAACCCCTGCCCGTAACTTAACTGACTGTATTGAGTTCATGCCACATAATGTAGACTACTGACTCTGACACGTTATAAGAATGATATAGTTTAAAGACCACCGTAAAAAGAAGAAGGCGGTGATAACGATGTTGCAGTTGAGCCTGCGGGTCTCTCAATGGTGGGGTTCAACTCGAGCAATCAAGTTTCACATTGAACCCTTGAATCAACAACTTGAATCAGCTCAAGTCAATTCAAGACCTTCACGTCTTGTAGCGTAGCATACCAAGACTCTCCGAAACATATCTCAAAACTTCTAAATCGCCTTCTCATAATCACAATGACAGACGATACACACCGCAAAATCTGGCAGCCCCTCCATTCCGCTGTTCGTGACCGTCTAGATCCCCAATATGTCGCCTATCATGAGGCACATCTACAGTATATCGAACCAGATGAGATCAAAGACTGGGATGGTTCAACAAGAACAAAGAAAGTTTCTCTGCCTCCAGGAGGAACGAAACCTATTCCTGTCGGAAGTATCGACGACTACCATGTTGGCAGGTTCAAAGTGAGAGTTTACACTCCTACAGGCCAGTGTGATGAGCGAGGCTGGCCTGTTCTCGTTTGGTTCCACGGCGGCGGATGGGCAGTGGGAGGTTTAAACAATGGCACAGATCTCTGCTGCTGGGCTTGCGAGAGTATGTTATGTCTCTGAGTGCTTATCTTTGATTGTGGAACGCTGACCCTTCGACCAGAAGCACGCTGTTTAGTTGTCAGTGTCGACTACGGCCTCGCCCCTGAAAATCCATTCCCAGCTGCGGTAGAGGATGCTGTTGATGCTGTGAGATGGGTTGCGTCTTCTCCAGCCGAGTTGCAGAAAATAGACACCTCCCGTATCTCTATTAGTGGAACTTCATCTGGGGCCAATCTAGCTATTGTCGCTGCTCTCTCTGCATCAAACTCAGAGGTCGCTTTACCAACGGCACGGCCTTCACACCCAAACACCATAACCCATCCTCCAGTCTCCCTTCTTCTATTCATACCAGTCGTCGACAACACTGCTACTGTAGACGGAGTCTGGAAGCCCAATGCAGATACCGCCCCTTGGCTCACACCTTCTCGGATGGAATGGTATCGTAAGCTCTATTTTACCCAAGACGAGCATCGCTCAAGATGGGACGCAAGTCCTAATCTAGCACCGGAGACTCTTCTCGAGAAGCTTCCGAAAACATGGATGGCAATTGCAGAGATGGATATTCTTGCTGCCGAGGCGTCGACATTCAGTCAGCAGTTGAAGGGGTTGGGAGTTGACGTGGAAGCTTTGGTAGTGGAGGGTGGAACACATTCGATTATTTCCCTTCACGGGGTGATAGACCGAGGGTACAAGATGATAGAAGACGGAGTCAAGCATCTGCAAGAGACATTTGGCACCGGCTAAGTGCTTAGTTCAGTCAAAATCCAAATACACTAGATAGACTACAATGTCCTGCACAACCGAGCTATAATACCATAACCTTCCATTTACTAAATAAGGAGCCATTGGAAATTTACATACCCATACTGACATTATAGTGCCATAGTCTCATTTGCGGGTGTCTTTCTATAGTAATCGGTCGAGTCTTGGCTAGTCACAACCTTGCTCTTGCGACCACGGAATCCCCAAAGTCCTTTGAGACCACCATCATCCAGTTCCAACAGTTCCCGCATACATATCGCAGGATGAAATATGTTGAGAACAACCACCGCGACCACTATCAAGATTCCCTCAAAGCCAACAAACATGTACTGATCACCCATGATAGGGCCCTCCCAGCCTCTGGACAATTCTGCAACTCGGAAGGCGCTTCGCCAGAGAATACAGAAAATGGCCAAGGACAGAGCACCAAGGCAAGCCTTGAACCAGGGTGAATTGCGTACCCTGGCAATTTCGGGACGTTGGTCGAGGGCTGCATCGCCAAGAGCGCGATGGCGACGCATCGTTCGAAGGGCAAAGTCGGCTGAGCATGCGATGAAGCTGAGAATCGTGATGACCTGGAAGGCGAGACCAGCAATCATGATGTTTGATCCAGTATCGGCACTTTTGTGCTGGTGAGAAGCAATTGAGGCCATGGCGCCTCCTAGGGCTTGAAGAACGAGAGATATAACATCGCAAGGGATGAACTAGAGAAAGGCATGTTAGTCTTGAATATGGAGGTATATCACCAACAACAAACACAAATCGACTCACAATTCGAGTGTAGTATTCTGGAGGAAGTCTTGAGTTCTCAGGCCCAAAAGCTGATACAATCCTTCGAAGGCAGAGGTACACCCCAGCAGCCATAAACGCAGGACCGATAGTCAAGCAGCATATCTGCACTAGGAACCCATTCTCGCTCCAGCGGTTCTGCCAACTCAAGATGCGTCCCGCATAACCGATGACCTCGCAGATGAGACCGAGGATCAGAGCAATGTTGAAAGCGGTGCCTCTGCGAGTAATGGCCCAAATGATGATGAAGCCGATTAGCGAAGCGGTAAAAATGGCAAGAAAGGCAGCATTGGGAGCGAGGTCGACGCGGTACTGGTAGTACCCAGGAACATCTTCGCAGTATTGAGACTTGGGGTTCTTGAAGCAGAAGTAAAAGAGGCCGCCTTGGTCAATCCATGTCTGATTATTAAGATCCGGGACGTATTCTGACATGATGTACAAGTGACAGAGGAAATAGTGAGAGGGAAAGAAAATGATGAATCCGTGGAGAAGATGCTAGGTCAGTATTTATGTTTCAGATTGTGTCGGTTATTCTTCCGTCTTACTACGCTCTTATATCCCAGCTTGGACACGACTAGCCGAACGAATCCTTCAAGACAGCCACATCAGTATGAGAGAGCCCTACAGGTCGCGCTAATGAGCAACTGCATCAAGATAGCGAAGAGGGGGGCAGGGCAAGGCATAAGACCTGCTTGAAAGTCTTAATAATAATGCATGTGTTTGGACTATTCGCTGCTCAGAATCGGAGGCTTTCTCCTTCACTCCGACGGGGCGTAACTATTTCATTCTTCTGACTCAAAGGGCTATCATCCTGTCGTCAATAGACCGGTGTGGGCTTCTATCTAGTAAGAAGTGAGACATGCCACGAGAGGATGCCATCGGGAATCAGTTCCGTCGTATTTCGTGTTTCAAGCAATACTGGAGCCCAGCATAGTTGTTTGATATATCCCGCCGGCCCTGATGGACCGAAATAACACAGGCTGTTTGTTATATGTTGACAATTTGTTCTATAACAAAGAAATACAGATAGATTTTCGCCTTGACTTGAAGTGTGTTAGCTCACTTCAGCCGCAATGTCCAAGTCAGTCTGAAGGATCAAACAAGCATTGCATTCGACCCACACACCCTTTCTCGCACCATGATCCCTTTCCGTCTATAACATATTTTTTTCTTCAATCTGATTCGTTCGCGTTTCATCAATTTCGTTTTCTCATAGAGTCCCATATATCGACAATTCAGTATAGTCTCGTGTACAGCGCGGATTACATCAATCATGAAAAGATATTGAACGACACCCTATATTATTGTGATGTATGTCAGTTGCGCCGTTTGATATTTTAACTTGCAAGAAAATATAAGGGAAAATATAAGGCTTGTATAAGAAAAACGACGACTCGACTCCCCCTCTTTCAACATCTACTTGCTTCCAATTGACCACCTACTTGTTCTTGTTCTTTTTGTTTTCAGAGCCACTTTCTCTTCCAGGGCTGCCCTCGCCGTTGGTTCCGCTGGCGCCGCTTTTGGTCACCACACCACCGATGGCTCTACTCGCTCCGATGGTGATGCCTCGACCTTCTCGCATGCCGTCCAGACTAATATTGCTTCCCACACTTCCGCTGCGTGTGACGCCAGCCTTGACCCTTGCCGCTATGGGAGTCCGAGCACCCTCGTCCAACTGTTCTTGGCCTGCAGGCGGTTCGGTCGGTTCAGACTGGACACCATCCTCCTCTGACTGTTCTTGACCAGTAGGAGGCTCAGCGGGTGAGGTCTGGAATGTTGGGGTCACTGGCGGGTCTCCTATCTTGTCGAAAGAGTAGTTCACCCTGTGCCGGGTTGTGTTCTTTGGCGATGGGATTCCGGATGCAGTCTCTCTTGCTCGGTGAGGTTGAGGGGCGGGCGCGAGCTGGATGCTGTTCGTTCCTTCAAGACTTGGAGTAAGAGTTGAAGACTCGCTCTCGCTACCTGGATGAGCTTGAGAACGTGCATAAGCATATCCCGAGCCTAGTAGACTCTCCTGTCGGCTGACATAGTATCGATCATACTCCTCCTTTGTATGCTCAGCGTCAGTGAAACTGTCAAGAGCATCAAAGACGTGCTGGAAGACCTGTGTATCCACATCTCTTGCCCAAAGGAAGTCAAGGTGCTCGTAGTGGGGAATTTCGGTTGCGACAGTCTGAGGTGGCAGTTCTTTCAGCATCACCTTGATATCCACCAGGGAGTCACTGCCTCCGTAAACGAGAACGATGGGAGTCTTGATGTTCCGGGTCGGGTACTTGGCCACCTTTGAGTATTTTCTAGTCGAGGTGACACTGATCGGCTGGTGAACGTCGTCGTCGTACATCTGAAAACATTTGTTTCGAATGATCTGGAACCAATGAACGACACTCTTTGTGCTCGTGAATGAGTACAAATGAGGGTACGCAGCCAATTTCTGGCTGGCTGAGATATTGAGAGTTTGCCAGTTGAATAAGAACGAAAGTCCCATATCAATAAGCTTGCTGAAAATGGGCGGGTATAGAATGGTTTCCCACATGGTTGCAGAACTAAGAATAGAGCGACGACCAAAGAGCAGGAATAAAACAGAAGGTGATGCCGTGACAAGCGCGTCGACTATTCCACTAGACAAGCCGGCTGGAGCCATGGCAGGGGCGAGAGCAATGAAAACGTTGACCTGGTTGTTAAGCTTGGGGTGAATAGCCAAGCTGGCAAAGGCCTGCGCCGTACCCTGCGAGAAGCCAATGTACGAAAGACTTTCCTGTTGGGTGGTATCGAGGATGTAACTAATGCTATCTGGGATGTCATGGAAGGCGAATTCGTCGATGGAGAAATCCCAGAAAGCGTTAGAAGTTGGAGAGTGGTGAATCGACTTCTTGGAGTACTTGTTTCCTCGGTTGTTGCCAAACTACTAGTTGTTAGTTGATGATATCTTGAACATTGTTGATCATGTCAATGAAGTGAGACTCGCCCAAACATCGTATCCCTTTTCTACCAGCTCAAACGGAAGACATCGCTGCTCATCGGTAAGAGATACCCAAACCTCGGAATTCATGAGAAGGCCATGATGCATGTATATGACCTTCTTTTTCAAACTTGCTGGTCCGTAGTTTACCTTCTGGCCTTCTTCACCCTTCCTCCATTGGAGTCGATGAAGACCTAGAAGGTATCCATCCTTGGTCTGAGCAATGTGTTCCTCTGCCTCATAACCCCAGATGCGACATAGCTCGACAAAGTCTGCTGCATCTCGAACTGAAGTGGATATCGCTGAGCAATGATGTTAGTCTAATCCTCGAGCCAATGGGGGGGCCGCTGACTTTTACGTTTACTCTCTGCTCTCCTCCTGGAAGGAGCAGAGAACCTGTTGAAAAGCCTTCTAGAAGCCCTGTAAAAGAGCGTAACGAGAAATGGGGCTGTGAATGATTGTTGGTGGTTAGTAAAGGCTCCTACACCGCTTGGAGTCGGTCTGCAACTCACGCAATGCCAATGTCAAGACGCGAATGACTGCCTCGAGACCGACGAGAATAAATGAGCCCACGAGGGCAAAATACTCGTAGCTAGCGATTGAAGGTTAGTAAAGTCGGCGCATGCAAGGCAAGCAAAGCGTGTCAGCCTCGCTGATCACCAAAGCCACTCAAACCCAAAGAGATAGGGGGAACTTACGGGCGAAGCCTCCCAATAAAGGGAATAGCCATCGCAACAATCTTTGATTGACGATTGTCGCGATGCACACCTTATCAAAGTATAATATTTTAGTTGTGATAAAGACCAGGGTTTGGTTTAATGGGAAAAAGGAAAAAAGGAAAAAGACTGAGCAAGATGGTTTAAGGTAAGTCGAGTCAAGGTGATGTCACATGTAATTGGAGATAACAAGTTCCGCGCAATTTGTACAGGCACTATGCACAGCTATATCGAGCACTGACGTCCACCAGAACCTGTCATGACGCCTAGGACTTTAGGTGCATACTATACTTTTTTGGGCTACTAATACAGGAGTGTGAAGCTTCCTTCTTTAGGTATCTATCTCAGTACCTAACCTAGGCGAGGCCCTCGAAACTCGGTGAGGCCATCCTTTATCAAAGGGTAAGGAATTACAGTAAATCAATCATGCCCCCTCTCGACAATACCCTGCTGAAACAGTTATTACGATTGCTGTTGTCGAGTCACAGACGAGACATCCACATGGCCCATGCAAATGTCAGGGTCACAGACAACAGGATTGGACTAGACAGTCGCAGTGGGCCACCAACGTTGCGGCTAAGACATACGGATACAAGGAATAGTTAGGCTAGATTCAGATTCAGATCCATTTCAGATTTAGGTCCAGAGATGGACGGACGAGACGAACTACTCGCAACTAGTTACAAACAGACAAGACACATGCATATGCATATATACTGGGTAGTCGGGCTTAATTACTGAAATTGTGCGAATGTATCTCATCTGTTATAGTATCGCGGCTTACCATTCCCATTATTCACCACGCTTGCTCCATTCTTTAGTAAAAAGCTCCAATATTTCATGACTTGCCACGTCATGTCATGCAATGCAATGCAATGCCATGTCAGGCCATGCCATACTGTTCCCGTTCAACATCGCTCATCCTTCCAGAGTACAAGCAACGATATCCTTTTCCTTCTGTTTCTTTTCCATCTCATCGTCTCATCTCATCTCATCCTCATCCAGTACTATCGTCTGCTCCATCTCCTATCCACACCTACTAACTGTGTCTCAAACATCTTGGTGGCGCCCTCTCCTTGATCCGAGCCTCTAGCGTAGCCGGCTGTCAAGTCTTGTTGGCTATTGACTCGACTACCTGTATACCCAGAAGCGCCGCGGCAATATCCACAGCGGTTCGAAGTGCGGCTTAAAGTCTTGCATCTCTTCTCATGTAGAAAATCGCAAGAGAAGCCGAAAACCGTAAACACTCTTGTGAGTATCTTCCGCCATGGACAATAGATGCCACATCACTCGGACGCCACCAAGTAATACAAGAAGAGAAGAGAAAAAAAATCTTTCCAGGAAAACACACCCCGTACCGGGGCCCACGAGTTGTTCAGTGTTATGAACCAAGCAGTTCTGACTTGCGGTTGCTCTTCCAAAAATCAATGGCTTCGACAATGTCATCTCCCTTGTCGTCTTCGTGTGCAAACAAAATCTGAAATTCAAATTAGCATTCCCATACCCAAATGTAGCGTCGCAAAGAGATCGGTCACTCACCTCATGTGTACTACTATGCAGCATACGAATGTTCTTGCGAGGGACAATATGCACAGCCCCATTCTCCATGTTACGGAGCTCAATAAAGTTCGCTTCGAACGCAAGAATCCAGGGGTAGCTGAGCGCGAAGCTCTGTGGTGTGCCCTCCCAATCAATTCGCCATTCCGGTCGAGCCCTCCATCCGTTGCGATTAACAAAGAAGGAGAATTCTGAGTAGTTAAGCAAGAACTCCCCATTAAGTCGTTCAATATGGATCGGCTTAACTCCTTCCTTGCGTGCCACAAAGTCGAGCGAGGTGTCGGCCTGGTCAAGTAGCGATTGTGTCTCAAGAGTCTCGAGGGAAACAACCTCAAAGCCTCGAGCGCAGGCAACGCAAAGTTTGGACTTAAGGAAGTGAACGGACGACGACTCGGTGGGAATATAAAATTCCTTGAACGGCTTAAGTTCATCGTGTCCGCCGCTCATAAACTTGCCTATACCCTTCTGTTTCTTGGCCTTGGTCATGGCGTCGTTAGGCTCAAACACCTTGATCGTAGTAGATAGGGCAGATGATTTGACACAACAGACCAGATGTCTACCCAAGCAAATTCCCGTCTTAAAGAAACTGCAATGGCTCTGGATCTTCTTAGGCCTCCTGGACAATGCGGGTTCATCGGGATTGAGAGCCGAAACAGGATAGGACTGCAACGTCTTGTTGGATAAGACCAAGAGAAGTTGGTACTCCTCCAGAATGTCAATCTGGGTGACACTGGCAGTCTCCAACACGCGGCGTGGTACCTGATCCTTCACCTTACGATCGGAAAGGTAAACGCCGCTGTCTGTGCCGTACAGGAGTTTACGGCCGCCATCTGGATCAATGTTAGTTGACGTGGATTCTATTATAGTGTACGGCGAACTGACCGAATGGCGTAACACAGTTGACTCGGTTAGTGCCAGCAAAGAAATGGCTTGATATAACCGTCGTGTTGAAGAAGTCGGCTCGAGAACGAAGACGCTCCTGTGCGGTGTGAATGAACTCAAGCCATTTTTGACGTGTCGCCTGGTTCGATGCAAAAAGCGTCAGTTCATAACCAGCTTTTCCAAGATGGCGGAATGTGATTGGCCATCCTTCCTTTCTCGCTGGGTCGTTAGTATTGTTGCGCATCGAGGGAATCAGACTTGAAGACGCTCGCTTCACGCCATCCTTCGAAATAACTTCATCCATTTCCTTAATTGCAAGAAGTTCCAAAGGAATGGGTCGACGGTATGCCTTGATTTCTTCGGCCTTGCCTGTTTGCTTGATACGAACCAGAAGAACGGCGTGGTCGAAGAGGAAAGCTGTAATCTCGGGAGGATCGGTGGCTGTCTTCTTAAACTGGCACTTGAAGACCATCTCACGGCCCTCTTCGGTAAGGCGAAGGTCTACCTTTTCGTTAGGCCTGAATCGAAGCTGCTCGTGGAGTCTTCGGAGGTTAAATCGATTTTCAGCCTTTCCAGACTCTGCGTTGACTCTGCCCAGAATGTCTCGGATCATGACTAGAACCTTGGGAATGTCCTCCTTATCGGGGTTATCATCCTCTGTATACTTCAATACGTTCTCGAGTAGCAAGGGGTAACGAGCCAGACGAGTCGTTGGCTTGGTCAAATAACCGTTCAACTCCAGTTTTCTCGATTCCTTACGCCTTTCGATCTCATCCACAAACTTGCCGAAATAAGGGTTAACAGATCGTTCGTTCTCAAACTCGAACTTTCCTTCCAACTGTTTTGAACCGTACAAGATGAAGGGCTCGAACTGAGGGACGAATTCTAGGAAAATGTCACCAATGTTGTGTACGATGGGCTCCTTCTGTTGTCGAGTCGTTAAGCCAGAGGCAAATCGGGAGCTGACGGTATGAATGCTAGGATGGTCGATAATGTTGCTGAAGATGTTCTTGACAACCTTTTCACGACGCTGAACGGGCACTGGTGAAGCCTTTGATCGCAAAGGCAAAATCCAAAAGTCTCGGAGATATTCCAAATCCTTGACAAAGTCTCGTTCGGTGTAGCAGATCTCCGAAATGACCTCTTGCCTCTTCTTCTCTTTGTCTCCAACCTTTTCGGCAACTTCCTTGGGAACTGAGTTGATCCAAAGCTTTTGTTCATCAGTCTGATCGACTTCGTCGTCGACAGCATTAACAGCATCCTCTTTCCGCAAACCAGGGTTGATCTTCAGATTAAGCCTGGAAACTTGTTCCAGGCGTCGAGGACAGGCGATGGAATAACAGAGCTGGTCCCTGGTACAAGTGGGAGAGTAACATTCAGAGAGAAGGACAAAGACACCGTTCACCGCAGGCTTGTCTTCTGGCTCATCCATCAGTGTCTCTCTAAACTGGTACATTTCCGATTGGGAGTCTCGTAGGCGATGCTCGTAAGTGACATCATGGAAGTACTTTTGTGCATCTAGAGCTCGTCCCAGCAGTAAGGCCAGGTTACGGTCGGTAGTTCTGATAATGTATGATAGAACATCTACTGCCTCTGATCCGCTGAAGGCATTCTTGTAGGTCAATTCGTTCTTGGTGCGATCGCCAACGATAATCTTCTTGCGAAAGCATTCTCCTACTCGAGAGAGAAGAGCCGGATACACAAGGGGGGGTCGGATCTTGGTCGCAGTGGTGGGTCGTTCGCTCTCAATCGACTTGCTTCTGGTAGGTCGTTGAGCCAAAGTGGAAGAATCTGAATCGGAAGGGGTGATGGTTGGCGCTATGGTAGAGGCCATCGACATGGTCCTACCGTGATCGCCACCACCATTGGAGGAAACCATACTTGATGTCCTGGTTTGTGCTCCGGGGGCGTGAGGCATCGAATTGGGATAGCCATGGGTGTTTGGCAGCTCTGCTGGTGCTCGTCTGTTAGGTATAACTCGCCCACTCATAGTCTGATGGGCATCCATGCTCTGAGGCTGGTAATTTCCAGTCAAAGACATAGTGCGATCCTCGTGACGTTCCGGCACGACTCGTCCTTGAGCAGTCGTCCTGGATGATGAGTTCTGCTGCGCGTACGGGGCCTGTCGAAGGTGGTTTGCAGGTGCCTGCTGGTACGCGCTTGGAGGAGGATGGTACATTGGCTGGCGAGGAGTAGAGGCAAGTGACTGTGAGCGATAAGGATCATTGTTCATGGCTGGTGCTGGTCCTGGTGCCGGTCCTCCTTGATAGAAGCGTTGAGCTGGCGTCCTAGGCCCAGGAGCTTGCTGCGGTGGGGGGCCTCTTGGATCCATTCGCGGAGGTGCCGGCCCTCCAGGCCCAGGTCCGGGATATGGACGTCTCGCCTGTTGTTGTTGTTGCTGCTGCTGCATGTAATGAGGTGGCATTTGCTGGCCACCGGATGCTGATCGTTGAGAAGGATAATAACCATTTCCCATCATACTATTGCTATCCATCGTCCGAGTTCTGCCGGCGTTTGGGTGGTCGCCATAATGGCCTGGGGGAGCACGAGGCGGTGGCTGCCTCTGCATACCGGAGGACATGGAGGACATGGTCTGAGTGCGACCAGGGTCCATCATGGACGGAGGCATGGAGGACGACGAAGTCATAGTTTGAGACCGACCAGGAGGAGGAGCCGCGCCGAAGATGTTGGAAAAGGCGGCATCTCGTTGGCCGTAGTTGTCGTCACCGTATCCTCTTTGTGGTGGTCGTTGAGGAGCTCCTCGAGGGTCGTAACCGTAATTGGACATGGCAGCGGATACTTTACAAGAAGCCTGTTAGGAGACAAAGTCGAGGTTTAAGGAGAGACGTTTGATGGGGGGATAATATTACCAGCAGTTTGGTGGGCGCCAGCGGCTGAAAGCTCTTATCAGATGTGTCAACAACCGACGTTGACGGATGCGCCGCCGTTAGTCGACGCCAATACGTCCCCTTAAGCTAGGGTTAATGTTGAGGAGGATACGTGGGCGATGACCGTCCGTTTATGCTGTGCTGCGAGTACCCTCACGGGGTAGTGCCCGTCGATGCAGCTAGAGAGACGTTCTAGAAGGATTTGAGGAGTTGATTCTGTCCAAGTATCGTGTCGGGGTTTTGCGAGTTTGGGCTCGAGGGGGTCGTCGGACAAGGCGGCTGGTTGAGCAAAATGTCAAGCCTCAGGTCTTGGTGCCGAGGTCGTCGACCGATCGGAGAGGGGACGAAACGACAATGGAGATGATTATCGCAGACAATGGGCGGTCGCCGTCTCGAGAGGAATTTGGGGGGGTGTGGCCCTCTAGTGATGAACTTTGGAGGGAGTTGCAGGTTCACGATCCAAGCCAGGCACTGGACTCGTCGCAGGTAAAAGAGGCAAGGCAATCACAACCAATCCCAATCCACGTCTAGGTACTAACTGTATTGTCCTCTGGAGGACAGGGAGCCAACGGCAGACAAGCCAGTGCTGGAGATCCACCATAAAACCCACCTGTTTGATGGCGGCCTCTGTGCTTTTTGGGGGGTTGAGTGGTAACAGGGGCGGCAGTGTGGGCGCGGCACCGTAGTAGTGTACAGTAGTGGATGGGCAGTTAAATTATTTAGTACCAAGGTAAGGGGATGAAATATGCTGGGGTATGGTCGCAGTGTAAGAGCATGGATCTCGGCGTTGCACCGTGGATACGAAAAAGAGGACTAGAGAGGGGACGATGATGAATGTTGTCAGGGAGAGAGGAATGAATCGATGAAATAGTCGACTCTGTCTGCTACATATCAGCTGCCTTGTTTCAAGGTTGGTGTGTTATTTAGAGGAGCTGCTACATACAGTGAATGGATGGACGTGAACGGACTCTCCTTATTGTTTGTGTAGCTCCTCCACTGTTACATACCACCTGAGGCTATGTGCCTATCTTAAAAGTAATGTCTCTCTCTCTATCCTCGTCATGCATGTGTACTTTTAGTACATCAAGTAGTATGCAGTCGAGGCGGCATTGCCTACAAAAGGACAATGTAGCCACATCAAATTCAATTAGATTGCGAGGTTTCCGGCAATTAAACGTCGAGTTCGATTGAGGGACTCAAGGGTCACGCTAGTGGCCGTTAATTCTTACTTCTGACACTGGGGGCATCCTTCCATTATGCATAGTGCGATTGCCTACCTACCTACCTATTCACCTTTATATTAAACCTCTCGTTTCTTACAAACCAGGCAAATCGTTATGTCCTTCCCCCCCTCCGTCTTTAATCCCGCTTCAGTTTGGCTGAGTGAATACTACATAGCCCTCAGGGTATCAGAACAATTGACTGCTAGAAACATAAGAGACGAAATTAGTAAGTCGGCTTTTGCTATTTAGATTAGAATTCTTATGCTGCTTGTTTCTGTACCTTAAGACTTATCTAGGAGGCCAACTGTTCTGCTACCCATATAGGTACTATAGGTAGATATCGAACACACGGCTACCTACAGACGCAAAACCTGAGACAAGTGATGTCGGTCGGTTGTTTTGGCCTCTCAATCATGGGCAATAACGATACACGACGCTCAATAATAGTAACGAAACGGCCAAAGATATGCTCAAATACAATTGTAAGTTTGAAAGCAGATAGAGTACGGATTGGAAACGGGAGTAATCACGAACAATATCTCAGCTGTTCGATTTGAACCTCGAAACAACTTGATTTGAGGCTGATATTATCACGTGATTACCCTGGATGCCACTGAATTGTTCATTGGCTCAAACAGCCCACTCCAATGTGGCTGCCCGGCTTTCCACATCAGCTCTCAACTCCCGTCTCTAGCAGCCTTGGACCAGTAGCAGGCTACATCATCATCAAGCTTCCAACGTCAACTTATACGCCGCCCTTGACCTTTGAGCTCGTCGACGGCCCCATCTCTTCACCATGGCAGAGTCAGAGCTTGCCCCCAAGTTTGCCCCCTTTATTGGGATGGTGAGTATCCCTCATGTCCGGTTCTACCGCTGGACTGCGCCCCAGGGGTGGACGCGATTGCTGATGCGGCGACTTTCTAGGCCGGAATTGCAGCTGCAATGATCTTCGGATGTACGACAATCCATCTTCTTTACGCGACGCAACGATCTCGAGAATGAATACTAAACCGGCGTGATAGGTATTGGAGCTGCCTATGGCACAGCGAAGTCCGGCATTGGCATTGCTGGTGTTGGTACCTTCCGACCAGATCTCATCATGAAGGTACCGAATCAATTCTACCGTCCATCGACGACCGTTTCTAAATCATCTCGCAGTGCCTGATTCCAGTCGTTATGTCCGGTATCATCGCCGTTTACTCGCTAGTTATCTCAGTCCTAATCGCTGAGGATCTCGACCCTTCCAAGAACTACAGCTTGTTTTCGTATGTCGACGCGAACCCCCCTCAACGGACACGAGTACTGACAATAGCAGGGGCTTTATGCATCTCGGATGTGGTATTGCAGTCGGCATGACTGGTCTTGCCGCTGGTTACTGTATCGGAATCGTTGGCGACACCGGTGTTCGCGCTTATATGGAACAGTCCAGGATTTTTGTCGGCATGGTCCTGATTCTCATTTTCGGCGAAGTTCTCGGTCTCTACGGGTAAGCTATCTCAACATATGCCATGCGCATGGCTTATACTGACTCTGCCACAGCCTCATTGTTGCCCTGATTCTTAACACCAAGAGCAAGGGTTAAATGGCACACGATTCGCATCGCAATCACCACCCACTCATATGAACTTTCTCAGGAGGAATCGACATGAACGTCGAAGGAGCTTCGAGCTGCCATCCGGATACGGGGATAAACCATTGTTTGTACATCGGGCATGGCGTTATTGGACGTGTAACATATTTTTCAAAGGGGCAGAAGAACGGCGGAGAAGTTGACAGTATCTAGTTTCAAGAATACATGCAAAGTCTATGCTAACATGAGGATTTCAAAGTTGCTTTCCCAGTTTTCAACTATGCTGAAACGTTTGTTTGATTTCATGCGAGGTGCGAGCTACTTGATGCCATCAAGGCTTAGCCAGCACTATGCAGCCCTATGATTGAAAGCGAGTGACAGAGAAGAATACTAGACTCATGACAGCCGTTTCATGCCGTCAGTCTGTTTGCATATGGATAACCCGCGAACCCATCATATGCCATGCCTCATATCAGTAACCCAATCTAGATCGTAACGCCATGAGACAATGCGACAACATGCTTCAGCAAGAACCAGCCCTGACATAGCAGTGGCGACCCAGCACAGACAGAAGAGAGAAGAATAAGACAGTGAAGGAAATCGAAGAATTCATGAAACAGAATCACAACAAACGCCGTCCTCCCATGCGACGGAAGAGCTTCTTACGACTCCCAACATCCTGTTCCCGGCGGAAAGAAGTCCAGCTTCTCTGCCGCTCATCCGAGTCCTTCATCCGAGCTACCCGGGCATTAGCGACTGCACTACGCAACCTCGTTTTGTTTTGTCAAACTTACCCAGGAACCAGTCCCACTGGCGGTCTTCTCGGATCAAAATATCCTCCCCTGACTCCCGTGCAACTCGTTCTCGGCGGGCCCGAGAAGCAGCCACCTCACCAACCAAGTAGGGATCCTCCAAAGGCCTAGTCACATATCGTTCTGGCTCCTGTTCGGCGATATCAGACATGACGCGACGAATGCTGTCTACGGGATCACGTTGCGCTGTCAATCTCCGGTTGGCAACGTTCTGGTAGTGTCGGGCGGCGGGGTTGCTGGATACAGATGACCATGTCGCAATACGGAAATTGTTCAAATTCGGCTGGGATCGCAAAGGAGCCGCGGGCACTGGAGGTAGACCGATAGTCTGTTGGCGCGCAGTGGGTGTGGATGTGCCGCTGCTGGAGGGAATCATGGAGCTTCTCACGACCGCATGGTTTCGAACTGGAGGGGTGTATGAAGGCAGGGCCTCAGGAAACGGGTTTGTTGAGTGATATGAGGGAGCTTCCGAGACTGGAGCAATAAACAAGTCAGCAAGACTGGTCTCGTGCCAGGTTGCGGAGCTTTTGCTAGCGGCGTCCGGCTTCACGATATAAGAAGAGCTGACGGCCTCGCAGAGTGCTTGCAATCGAATCTATTTTGGTTGACTCACCATAAGAAGGAGCAGCTGAACGAACCGAAGCTGTCTCGAAGTCGTCATTGCTATACCGAGGGGTAGCTATGGCGCCCGTCATGATGGCAGTTTGTAAGGGAAACACAGTTGAGAGCAGAGTGGAAGAGGGGCAGCACAAAACAACTTGAGCATTAGTCTCGAGATATTCGGGGAGGCTGAAGTTAAGTAGCGAAACAAGACGAGACGAGACGAGACAGTACAGCAGCTGAATCACACGGCGAGAGGCTGGGACGCTTCAGAGGTTTGTGGAAGGTCAGAGGGCAAGATAGGTGAGACTTGTTGGAGTGTGTAGGATTGAATCAGAACAATGGCCTTTTTGTCTTGTCCTGGGCTGAGAAGGCCAAGCTAGGTGAACAGGGAGGGTCAGTATGCCCAAGAGTTTAATGCACAACCACGGATAAACATGCATGGAGGTTCAGGGATGTAGCAGAAAGGTGTGTGGAAAGGAAGCAAGCGAGCGAGGTAAATAGACGCAAGAGCGAGTACAGAATACAAGAGAGCTATTGGCGAACGGAGCACTTCGGGGAGGTACCAAGTTCAACCCGAGCCAAGGTCTGGGCCGCCAGCCGTATCGCATCGTGGCGTGGAAATCCAGGGCGTGGAGGTTGCAAGGGGGATTGAGATGCGGGGACACGTGAGAAAAGACAGCGACGATGATGCTGTGGAGGACCTTGAGCAGTACCATGACGCGTTCTGTTCAAGGAAATATGGAAGCATAGTTCTGTCACTTGCTCGGCATTGTCAAGCAGGTTTGTTGATGGCTGTCCGTCTATGTTTGTGACAAAGACTCAACTCTCACATCTGTATATCTTTCATGATTGCCACAACTCCAACGCATGTGCAAAGGCAGGGTGCACAAAAGCATCAAGAGGATGCACTGTGGCATCCCTATTTAGGGACAACCATCAGCGAGCTCCCCTGAACACGTTCGGGCGTTTTCCTTAGTAGGAATAATGGGCTTCCACAGATGCTTCGATACGGCGATAGCGGGGTATACGGACTGTTTGCCGGGGCCTTGGACCGGCGAGGCCTCGGGGGAGGCTTTTTACCCACTGTGAATGGCGGGGTTGCTAATGCTGTGGATTATTGATCGGGCTGTGTTCGCAGGGGTTGACTCAGATAGAAGTTCATGTGGCCAATCATCAAGACTGCTACAATCTTCTTGGCTTTGAACTTCCATGGCAAAAGCCGCAGAAACAGCGTAACTGACGGAAGCCAATGTTTCACGTCGACGATGTTTACGGTTCTTAATCCGGTTTTATCAAAGACAACGCGGTTGGGCTATTCGTGGCTTGGTGGAGCTGGATGATGTATTCCACGTTGAGCTTACGTTTTTACAACCAAGTTTGCTCTCCGTCTCGTCCGTCCTGTTGCAAGAATAGACACAGCTGCCACGATATGTTCTCCAAGTTGCCGATCTCCCTAACCGGTCTGCGAGCCGCACAGTTGGACCAGCCTATGACACTAGACCTGACTATTCTTTTGGGATTGACAAATTGCGCTATGTGACTCTCAACAGCATTCAACATTGTGCAGCGGGCAACGACGACACCACCACTTTGGGACTTGCGCGCTAGTCCCCACAGGCGTTGATGTCTTGAGTCGATGTCTTGAGTTGGTGTCCTGCCGCCTACTCAACTTCGCATCAACTCATTCGATAGATGGGCTCCAAAGCCAACGCCTTGGTGTAGAGAATGGTCAATCAAACGCGGAGTGGCTTGTATGATCACCAGACGACTGGAACCTTAAACTTGAGACTTTTGTTTGGCACATTGTAGATGCAGGAACAGACCGCGGGACATCAAGCACCTCTCTAAAACGCCATCTTGAGATATCTTTTGCACCAGGACTTGTGAGGCACTATTGAATATTCCCCGCTTTCTTTTGTAAGAGGGGAAGTTTGTGTCGCAAGCCACCAGCCGACCCAAGTTGGTTTCTCCGGGCTTCGAGACTTGTCGGTTGAATTTAGGCGACTTGGTTTTATCTCAGGGGCAGCGGCACGGTTCGCACCGAGATATCCATTGGGGGTCGCAGAATGGGTGTCTTTCTCAAGCTGGGCGTAATCCGCATGCTGTACTCTGACAGTGGTAGAGGGCGGTGAGAACGTTCTGCTGACGTGCATCAAGAGCTGCCCAATATAGGAAGCGTGGGTATGAATATAAGGCTGTTGTATTTTGGGTGGTTGGACCCTTGAAATTGACAAGCCCAAGGGAGGAAGTCCGGAAAGTCTCGTATCGAAGCATTGTGCTGTTTCATACTAACGGTCTTAATGAAGTGACAGTGTCCAGTCACTTGGCATTTCCTTGCGTTTCTCCCCTACGTGGATAGTTTACCAAGGTTTGGCATGCAAGAATCGTGTTCGAGTGATATGTAAGTATCTCTGATGGTGATGATGATGCCCAGGTAATTCAGTGGGGTTTGTATGATGTGTGCCTGCCTAACGCCGAATTTACATCACTTCAGTTCGGAGCTCCTTCCTTTCTTGTTATATCACATGTATTTTAGGACATGCCTCAAAAGCAAGTCTGATCTTTACGCATAGACTTCGCCTATTTATTCTTAAGGGAGCAGGTTAGTAAAGTAACATAGGTATTTTAGGGCCATTATGTACGAGACAATGATATATCCGATACCCCGCAACCTTCTATTGAATATTTCTTCAACCTCAAAACGAAAGGATAGAGAATCGGTATAAGTATAGCTCAAGGTGTACGACAGCAATAGAACCAACAGCTCTGCTCCTTGAACGGATCAAACTAACACAGGGACATGGCCTTGAAATTTTCTTATCAATAGAATGGCCCTGGTCCTATGCCAGCAGATGCTGGAATAGGTCGGTAGGATGGATGTTGGTCTCAGTGGTACACCCTCCAGGCGGGTCAGCCCCCCAAGCACGACAGCCATCCCAATCCTCTTAAGCCCCTTCAACTTGTCAGATGAGCCACCTTATCTATTTACTAGGCCTATAAAATAAAATCTCATAAAAGAAGAGCCGAGCTCCCAGAGCTAGCTACTATGGTACCTTGTTGTGGCTTGAACTGAAGGATACAGGGCTAGATCGAGACTGTTGGACTCACTACCTCATCCTTGTTTCCTGTCATGAACTCAAAAAGTTGACAGCAGAATAGGACTAAAGCAAAATTAGGTGTTTTTCTCTTCTTTTCCCTCTTATCTACTGGGTGCTTAACCTCCTCGGATCAATACCAATGTCTCCTTTGCGTGACCAAGTCGAAACATATCTATTATCTTATCGGGTAGTTGAAGGCGTGATACCTAGAGAGTATCTCGCCATGATCGACCTGACGTAGGTACACAAACGTTGCGAACGGGTTTTTTTCCCAAGCTTATACCCTGTCAAGAACTTGGTGGTTCCTATCGCGAAAATAAATTCCTATATTACATCGTACTTGTACCAAGAAGACTACTCTGTTATAAGACTGGGATTTTCGAGGCCATTTTTACCAAATCGCCATGCGAGATAATTCATTTACTTCTCAAGAACCCGGAGTCTTAGTACCTGAGTCACAGATAATTAACGATGAAGAAGATTCCGTTCACCATCGTGAAGACCAGCCTCTGCTTCACGCTCCCGATGAGGAGACCTGGAAACCCCCACGAGGGTTTACATGGATTCAGCTAGCCATCATGTCCAACGTCTTTCTCTATGGACTTGACAGTACTATCACTGCCGCCACATACGCTGTCATCAGCTCCGAGTTTGATGCGGCCAACACAGCTTCATGGTTAACCACTTCGTATCTTATCACTAGCACGGCGTTTCAGCCGCTCTATGGAAGAGTGTCTGATATTTTTGGTCGACGTCTGTGCTTCTTCATATCAACTATCACCTTTGCTCTTGGGTGCCTTGGGTGTGGTGTTGCGAATAATGTGGTTTTCCTCAACGTCATGAGGGCATTGACTGGCTTCGGTGGAGGAGGTCTGATGACAATGGGTGAGTGTAACTCTGGTGATTTTGCAACCAATTCACTAATCACGGTTTGAAGCCACCATTGTCAACTCAGACATGATTCCATTTCGTAAACGTGGAATGTACCAAGCTCTTCAGAACGGTATCTACGGGTTTGGAGCCATATCTGGAGCCTGCTTTGGGGGCTCAATTGCAGACCATATAGGATGGCGATGGTGTTTCCTACTTCAAGTCCCGGTCTCGGTTGCAGCCTTCGTCATTGGAGCTCTAGCTGTTTCTGATCAAACTACACATTCTGTATCTGAGAATAACCTGGATACTGTATGGAAGAGAGTTGACTTTACTGGGTCTCTATTGATGGTCATAGCCGTCTCTATTCAGCTCTTAGGGTTAAGTCTTGGGGGTAATGAGCTCCCATGGAGCAGTCCTTGGGTCATTGGATGTCTGGTCGGTAGCATTGCTTTATTCGTGTTGTTTTTTCTCGTTGAGGCCAAGACGAGTGCTATTCCGGTTATACCTCTTCGATTACTGCAAGGAAGGCTCCCTGTTTCGACACAATTCGCAAATGTCTGCGCAGGCATGGCCGCTTATGGTGTGAGTCGACCAAGAAAGAACGTTCGTGTACTTGCTTTACTGACTTTGCTTCGAAGTATCTGTTCATGCTGCCGCTATTCTTCCAAGTTGTTCTCCTTGACTCAGCTACCACTGCCGGGGCTCGACTTGCGATTCCATCTCTAGCGACTCCAATTGGTGGTGTCATTGCTGGTGTCGTAATGTCTCGCTGGGGCAAGTTGCTCACTCTTGTGCGCATCGGAGCTTTCTTGATGGTATTGGGGAATGGCTTAGTGACTTCGCTACGGTTGCAAGACTCAAAGTGGAAGTACTTTGTTTATGTCTTTCCGGCGAATCTCGGCCAGGGCATTATTTATCCCGGCATTCTCTTTACTTCACTTGCTTCATTCTCGCATTCTGGTGGGCTTCCATAGTTCCACTTGTCGACTCTCAACTAATAGACATCTAGACCATGCAGTTACCGCCTCAACGGTGTATCTCATCCGTTCGATGGGAACAGTTTGGGGCGTTTCGACTACTTCTGCCATTGTGCAAACCACTCTTAGCGCCCGCTTGCCAGAAGCATTGAGCGGCGTACCAGATAAATGGAGTGTAAGCCTTTTTTTCTTGTCCAAAACCTCAAGATGTCCTCAGAACATGCGCTGATATCACCGTTAGATCATTGAGCAAATTCGACACTCGGTCGATTACATCCACGAGCTCCCCTTAGACCTGCAACTCAAGGTTCGTTTAGTCTATTATGATGGAATCAGATATGCCTTTGGTGTCTCAACTGCCGTCGCTGTTGCAGGGTTCTGTGCCGCTTGCATCGCCAGCGGAACCGGCCTTCGAACTACTCACAAATAGCTGAATCTTTCAAGAGCCTGTAGGGAGCTAGCTCTCAACGAATATCTGGCAAAATATTTGGAATGCGTTTATAAAGCCAGGTTGAACAGATATCTGAGCAACAGAGGCACTTAGAGTTTCCCGAGGGGGTCAAGAAGCCATTCCAAAAGTCAGATGGAATTCATCGACAGTTTCAGCCATCATCATAGACCGCTTTCCGCCTATTCACCCCCTTGCCTACCTAAGCACTCTCAAAGCTCGACGGAGAAAAAGTAGGCCACCCACAGCCCATTTCCTTCAAACGAGAAGGGCCAAAAAGAGAGGTTCCGCCCGGGATTGAACCGGGGACCTTCTCGGTGTTAACGAGATGCCATAACCGACTAGACCACGAAACCAAGTTTTTCCTGATGTTGGATGTGAGGTCGCTGGAGATCCATTGCTATATTCTGGGCGTATCGTGTAGGCATTTATGTACCTGGAAACAATGAGGATGCGCCTCCATCGTGTGTAGTACACATTTCGGAAGCAAACGGGGAGAAGGCCGTCTGTAAGCTTTATCATGATAAGCGTTTTGTATGCTTCAAGGGAATCGTCGTTCACGGTTGACGTATACTGTTTGGAGGTCAACGGCAGACTGGGAATGATGGTCTTGAAGAGTCGGCTCAAATCTAGATATCTATCATGTAATCCAATGTAGAGGTATCTGAAGTAAATGCAACGGGACCTCTTGCTTGAAGAGTTTATGTGTTGATAGAGATCTTGAGGAGTGTTTTCTGAGTGAAGCTGAGGAGGAGGCTATTGAAGACAGGAGGGCTTGACGACAAAAAGTCAGATGGTAGAAAATATTGGACAATATTCTCATACGCACAAATACAATGACTCAACGAATATCTCACATTTTGGAGACAATATGATAAATCCAAGTGCAAACGCCAAGTTGCGGGCTGCCAGTTGCTGCTGCCTGAAGCTCCAGCTGCTTGACAGTGACTGCCAGGCGTTCGAACTGCTTCTATGAGGGGCCCTCTTAATTGCGAATTACGCATGACGCATTCTCGTCCCTTTTCTTTTCTTCTCATTTCCTCATATCAACTTCTCTCAGGCGATTCAACCTCACCTCCTCCAGCATCACCAACATTTCCAAGTCGGGCCTCTAACATCAGGCGTAGTCAGGGGTCAGGTAATCCGATTCGAAAGAAACTGCTTCCTATCCTCATTGATCGAAGTTTCTGGGGACTTTTGAGGCTCCGAATGCGCATGATAGAGCACCATGTTCTATAGTCACGAGAGTAAGTGAGATCATCCCACAACGCTTCTACTTCGTCAAGCTGACGTATATTTTAGTTCTCAACAACACCCAATATGGTGTTGCTACTATCTGGTATATCTCAAGGTGTTTGTAACTGCTCTAAAGCTTTCACTTACATGTCTAAATAGGCTTGTTGCTACCGTGGGCAACAGCAGCCAGAAACGCCTGACTCGTAAAGCCATCCAAGGCGTCGATGTTCCAAAGGCATGCGAGACTATCATTGACCCAGGAGCCCCCTTGGCTTTGCGTCTTCAGGGAAACCTCCTTTACGGCGTTTCTCGTGTCTATTCTCAACAATGCCATTATGTTCTTTCGGATGCTGAAAAGACACAATCCAACATGATGACATTCTTTCGAGCTATGAGCACAAATGAAACAGACCCAAACGCGGGAAAGTCGAAGTAAGCAGGCCTTTGTTGTCCTCGAAGTTCTTTGTAACTGACCTCTTCCTCTTCCAAGGCGACACCAAATCACTCTTCAAAACGATCCGTCCTTTGATCCTTTGTCCACTGTTCCAAAGCTGGACCTTTTGGCCAGTGTCAATGATTTGGTTTTCCTTTCGACTCAATTGTCGACCCAGAACAATGTATCTCAAATGACCCCTTTGACCCAGGGCACCATTTCGTCTGACCGGGGCAACTCACTCTTGAATTTCGGCATCCCACAGTCTTCTGAATCTGGTCGGACCTATCGCCTTCCAACTGACCTCGACCTCGATCTCCCAAATCCATTTCATGCACAAGATCTATTCGAAGAATTCAATCCTTTCGGTGAAGATATAGCAAACATTCCCGATCTTGATCTTAACTTCGATATTGACGGCAACCTCGTTGATTTTGGCAATCCCGAGCCAGAGCTTCCTCCTCTTCCTGGCACTGCAGCATACGAAGAACAACTCCACATCCAAGCCGCTAACGCAACAAACCTCGACACCAACAAAGGGCACGACGCAGGTGATAACGTGATCATAATGGGTGAGGACCCTTTGCCTGATGCCGAACCATTTCCCAAGCGACCGACTACCACGAAGCTTACTTCCAACGCTGAGCCAACCACTACATCGACAACTGAGACTCTGGAAGTTAAAGCCCCTTTACGGCGGGGAAGGCCACGACGGAAGCACCAAATGATTGACAAGAAGGATTATGTCCCCTCAGCTACGATTCGAGGATGGCATTTGGCTTATTCGGATAACATGAAAGCTGTCCTGAAATTACGCCCAGTAACTACAACAGCCCAAGCCCGCCGTAACGCCAAAACCTTCCTTTTTGGCAATGGACTTGCTGGCGTCGCCAAATCTCCATTGGGGAAAGCTCACCCTTTGGCTGGAAGGTTTTCCGGGATGGCCCTTTTGGCGCAGCTTCAGGGACGAGATCCGGAGCCGGAGCCAGAGGTTCAGCCTCGAGGTCGCCGTCGTACATCGGCCGAAGCTTTCCCAGATGAACAAGATGAACAGCGAAATCTTCGTCAGAGGACCGGAAATCAAAATGACGGCGATGAATTTGGACGTGGGCATGTCAACAACACAGGTGCAATTATGTTCGGTGAAGATCTTGCCCCTGAGATCGGATTGGATGCGGTGAAGGGTCTAGAAGATCGTCACTCGTCTTCCATGGCTCCATGGAGTCATCCTCCCTCTATCGCGCGTGGCTCGTCTCTTCGAGGACAGGGTAGTGTGCAGAAGAGACACCCTGCTCCGAGCCCTTTACATGGCCGCGGCAGTGTAGTTCGCCCTATTGAGCGATTCAACGATATTCCCGACTTGCCTCACAATTCTGACGACGTCGCAATGCTGCACTCGCAGGGCTCCTCGATGGGTGACGAAGGGTTTATGGGCGACTTTGGCTTTACTGATGGGAAAGACACACAAGGCTCCGGCGTTATCGATTCTTCCGCTCTTGATTTTTTGGGTTACGCCACTGCTCGTGCACAGGAAAGGGGGTATACTCGTCCTCGTGATCAGGCTGACCGTCACTGGATTGACTTTAATACACTCACCGATGAGCTCAACGATCCGACCAGCACGAAGAAATTTATTTCAGAGGCGTTCATGCATGTTCTCGTTCTTGCCACAAAGAGCGTCATCGCCGTGGAGCAAGAAGGCATCGCGAACAACCAACCTTTTGGTACTATCCGCATCGGACTTACAGCTTCCGGGCGAGGCGTCGATGACATGGCTGACGAGCTGGCCTAAACTTGTGTTACAAATTACGGGGCCCAACAGGCACGCCTTCTCTCAGACATGATCTCTATCAGTGTCTCACGGGAAGATTTACAACAAGGACGACTCATAATATTGAAATTTTAGCGACATCGCATGGGTTTATTTTGATGGGGAAACGGAATTACTATTTTTTTGGAGTTCGGGAAAGCTTGGCCGGAGGCAATATGGGCAATGGGACAAACAAAAGGGACATGGGAAACGGGCATAGGTGCATGCGACGATTTCGGGAAGCAAGATAGAGAGCATCAACGGGCATTTACAATACATGGGCGATTTCCTCAGAGGCATGGTGCCGTCACAGTCGCATAGCGAATAAAACATGATATCATAATTTAGTGTGATTTATTATAGTTCTTGTTCATCTATTCGTAAAACTCATCATCGGAAGCAGCCTCTCGATCCTCAAATTTCATGTACTCAAGGCCGTCTTCTGAGCCAGCGTTAACAAACTTCCAGGCCTCATGAACCGAGTCGAGGATAGAATCGTCGAATGCCAGGCCTTGTGAAGTGGACGAGAATGTAGCAATGTTTCCGTCAATGCTCAGGGCGTTTGTTCCATCACCCTGTTCATAGTACAGCTTATAGAGCAGCGGAATCACGTCTTGGCCATTCGACACAGCAGACAAGAGAAACGAAAGAGCATTATCAAGAATCGATTTCGCAGATGGTGTACAGATGGTACTGAGGTATATGACGTCTATTATTCCTTCGTTAGCATAGCTGTTCTTGAAAATTTATGAAAAGAACATTAACGAGAGGAGGAAGGTGTGTATCAGTTTGTCAGAGATTTGATCGTCATTAGGGTTCAGACAATGTAGATAAGTATTCGGTATGTGAATCATCATAACACCAAGAGGGCAGGTAGAAAGAAAATGATGTTGTAACTTACATTGTCCAGAAGGGCACTCCCCAGTGTCGCTCGAATGCACCATTGCGTAGACTGGAAACTCTGAAGGATTTTCACCCTCGGAGACCGAGCCTGTCGGAAAAGCCACCACAGCAACAGCAGGCACGGGAGCGCCCTCAGTAAGTAGTTGAAAGAGCGAAGACAAGTCCGCCTTTGTCACCACTGTGAGCCTGCTGATTCGAGGGCTATCAGGGTCAGTCGTATCGGCGCCTTGAATCACCAATTTGGCCTTGACATCAATATCGTTCGTAAACGAAAGATCAAGGGGGGCTTCGGCTTCAGCAGAGCTAGAGCGTTGCAAGCTCTTGATGCCGGAACCCAACATATAAGTTGCGCCGCCAACAGCAGCTGCTCGGCAGCCCACTTGAGCTACCTCTGATAGGCCACCCCATTTGGGATAGACTGCAGCAAAGCCAGTACCAAAAACGCCCATAGAAGTAAGATGTCTGCTAATCGCAGTCAAGCCATCCTTGACTGATATCTTGCCATCATGGCTCAAAGTCAGTGTGATGACATAGGACTGAAGGGCCGCATCGAGTTTGAACTCAGAAACAAGAAATTGTGCGAGCTCCTCGTCGGCATGTGGAGTCCACGTCTCGATTTGGGGTTCCGAATTGAAATCAAGCACAAACTTGAGGAACTTCATCAAGGACCGCTTGGACCGAGCAGGGATGGACTTGTTGGAAAAGACATCTTCGCGAGTTGAGGGTATCCTGCTGAGGGAGGGTATCGATGCGGGATCCGACGAGGGCTGGTAGATGTAGAAAGAGCCTACAGCGAGAAACTCAATCTGGCGAAACGCTTTCGAGTCAACGAGCTGGGTGACGAGCTTCGACCGCGAGTGTATCAACTGAGGCGCGAGAGCCAAACTGTAAGCACGTGCTGAGCCCAAGGCGTCGTCACGCTTTGCTTCCGCAGCAGAAAACAACTGGGAAGCGTCGGCGGATCGGTTCTTCTCCGCCCATTCGTCTGCCTCTTGGAGGCTAAACGCGGCTTCGCTGCCGCCATAGAATGGGTTGGGATCGACGTGAAGTATGTTTTTGCCTGAACGCGACAAAGCTCTTCAACAAAGAAGGCTGGGTCAGTCCGACCGAGGCGACATCTCGACGATGGAATCCAAAGCTTACAGGGCTAGGAGGGACTGTTGTAGCCCAGTGCCGCTGATCACTACATCCCACAGGGTGTCTGAGAGGGATTCCATGGTTAAGGTAGATATTGTTGGAGAGGAGGGAAGAGGAAAGGGTGGGAGTTCATTTGCCCTTTTTATGATGGGTGAAGATGAAGAATATTTCAGGTGGGGCAGGGTTGCTAAGCCAGCTGGACCCATGTAAATAAAAACCACGTGGTCCGTGCACAGAGGCTGGGAGTGATGAAAAAAGATTGGCCAACATTTTCCTCTCCTCTTCTTCTTTTTTTCCTCATCATCCGCTCAGCCCTTTATGCAATGTCTACCTCTTCTGGCGGAACATTGCTTGTGGCGTGGTAGTTTCATTACTATTCACTTTATGAGTGGTAGAGCAATTTGTCTTCCGGTATCTCCTGCCCTAGAATAAAGTCTGAAAGGGTGGGTCGAATGGTATAGACACATTTCTTCTCCAAAACGTAGTTCATGATAACCATGACAATGTAGCTAAGGTCACGGCTTGAAGCAATTGTGTGCATCATTTTTATTCGGGGTATCATAAATCTACGACTGAGTAATGGCCGCGTTGAACTGTTCCCATCGCTTCATCGCCCAGCCCAGGAATTGTTCTGATGTGAGAAACTGAGGGGTCAAGGCAATTCCTCCGTGCTTTGAAATGGACAAGATGTTGACCTTGCCATCCTTGCAATCCACCACAATTGTCACACTCTCGTCGCAAAGTGACTCTTCGAGTCTATCGGGATCGACGAGCATCCAGAATTCGCCGTCGGTGGGTCGGTCGGTTTCCTTGCCAGTGAAGACGACTGCTGTGCAAGCGATTGGGATGCTGGTGATGCTGAGAGGCCTTGATTCTTTGCGGGAGCAGACGATCATCTCTCGATCCAGGTCGAAACGAGCTCCGGGGAGCTTTGTATCTCGTAGTGCGGCCATGGTGGCAGCCCAAGCGGCGTCAAATGGGTTTCCATCGAAGGAAATGAAGAAAATATCGATGTAAAGCACCCAGTAAGCCACGACAGACCGGTTCTCGTTGGTTGTCTCGACATCATCCTCTTCCATGCGATCCTCGGCGGCTTCGAAGTCTTCCGAGGGTGCTGTGTGCCATATTCGTAGGTCGTCAGGGTTGATAATCTTGGAGCTGTGGAGGAGAGAGTATATCCGTGTGCTGAGAGTCTGCGCAAGAGTGCTTGGTGGGCCACCAGGGAGAAATTGAGGGGCGCATCCTGTAGCGAGCTCAATGTTGGGAACAAGAAGGTCGTACTCTTTCAACTCGGTTTCGGTATTGGCGGCGCGGTAGCTCGGAATGTTTTGGGTCAAGATAGTCTCAGCTCGCACGCCGCAGATGACAGTTGTGTCGCCCACACGCACCACGGCACTTCCGTTTGCGTGGGACAAGCTTGAAGCGTTTACTGTTGGGGTGCGGACCTCGTCTGATGCTCGGCCGTTGCTTCGAGCTGGGCGTACATCGTTGGAGGAGGGCTTGAGGTTGGCAAGTAGATATGGATGAGGTGAAAGTTTGGCAAATGTGGACCGAGTCAGCCCTGTAGTTGACGCCATTTCTTTTTGCGACGTAGAATCGGAAGCTCTTTCTCTATGGTCCGCGGAAGACTAAAGCTGGTTGTGGTGGTCGAGACTGTTGGGTAAAATCTACTTTTGATGTCAATGATGAAAAGTTGTAGGCATGGCCGCAGCCTCGTGGAGTCGAGCGTGGGGCACAGATCTTGTATAACCAGTTAGCGGTTAGCAGGCTGCGAGGCTGAGGTGCTCCCAGCTTCGTCGTTCACAGGCATAGGGTAGGCAAATTGGCTTGAATTATTGAATGTCTATGAGTGTTTGGAATCGGATTTCCTATGATTACGATAGTCTTAGGAAGTAGTAACCTCTTATTTCTCGTTCAATTTGTTTATATAACATTGTAACCGTTCAGTGTTCAAGTCCCGCGCGTCGAGTTGCACAACAACCTCTGCGCCCAACTTCCAATCAGTTCGGTGACGCTTGAACATCAAGCCGATCCTTGCCCAACACAATGCAGTTCATAAGATAGAGCAGAATGATTTGATTGACTTTTATCATTCGAGTAGACGAGCTTCCTTTGCTGTCAATCTATTACCTACCTGGTAATCACAAAGCACGGCCAGTAATGTTGGTGAAGGACAAGATCGACGGCCTCAAGAAGTAGCAAACTCATCACCAACAATAATGCATTATCACTTACATCGTCGGCATGCCAGAGGCGTGGCAAAGGACGTGACCAACAGTCTACAGGGAAGCCTGGACCTTCTGTTGGTCCTCTCACCTCAAGGTTCGTTTGTTAAAATCCCGCTGCGGCCCGCAGTGACTGTGCATGAGGGTTAATTCATCACCAACAACTAAGTCTGATAGTCGTCATGGTGTTGTTCGCCGTAGAACGATGGGGTATGGATACCATTTTGACATCAGAAAATTGGCCCTGGCCCGATCCATCACGTTCGGGCGATTCTTGACCATTTTGGGATTATAATGCCCGAGAAGAGTAAGGGGATCCTCGAATGAAGTCCACAGCTTCTCTAGTACTTATTAGCAGACAAGTTACGCACGAATCGAAGGACGTATGCGCTTAAAAACCCCGGAAAACCACACAATGCCAACAGCGAATCATATTTGATCTGTTACCGCCCGTTGACAACCCGCCTGAATCGTCACGGCGTCACTAGTCCAATCAGAGCAGCCTATCGCAACTCATCACCATCACAGCAGCAGCGTTACATATTTTAAAGCTCCACTACTAATGGTTGCTGCATCTCGCTCTTCCGCCATCCGCCATCCGGCCCCCAAGCATTACCTACCTACCTAATACTACAGCCAACGGTCTCTGAGAACGATTACCCGTTGCTTGGAAGAGCTCACGGTCTAAGTGCCAGGAACAGTTTTGCCTAGACCGATCGGGCTTTTTGAGCGCCCAATCCCGAGCCATACTCAGACGCTCATCTTTTCCGTGATTAGGAGTGAACCAACGACCGTTGAGAACTTGGACACCAGCAACCTATATCATCACAGATTTAATTTCTCATCTCGTACAGGAAGCGCTAGCCACGATGAAGCCTTTTCTTTAGCGTTCCCTCACGCTATTGTATTTGCTGAAGAAAGAAAAGAAAAGAAAAGAAAAGAAAAGAAAATACCAAAGTCAATGTCAACGGCAGATCAGCCATCATGCTAGCTACCTACTACTAATGCCAAAAGAACTGAGAAACAAAACCCCAGCCATCGTTGGCCATCCCTGGTCCAAACGTGCAGTCTTGGAGCTGCAGCATGGTTCCTGATCCTAGAAAACATCAACCTTCCGCGGTCCCGCCATCTGAGCAGACCTTTTCTGCCTCTATATGTCACCCATCTTAATCACTTCGCCTGCAGCCTGCGTCTGTTTCTCTCAACTATGATGCCGGCTCGCGGCTGTGTGACAGCCGAATGATCCACCCACCGTGGGGAGACGGCATTTCGACAGCCAGCCAATATCAGAGCTCCGTCAGCCGCTGGCCCTCGAAGCTCTTTGGCCACCATTCAGGATCAGATGCTTCTACACTAGCACTAGGTATGTAATGTAATATTGCTGCACACTCTTCTAGCACGTCAATCTTGAATCCCAGTTCCAATTTTCCTTACCCCTGTTCAGAGTGACAAGCTTGCCGCCGCCATATCACAAGAGCCACCCACCGTATGCAGTGTTCTGCTGAGCCTTAGCTCTGCAGCTCTGCCGTTCTCCGCTTCACCGTGAGGATCTGATCGTCTGAGGCCATATATTCGGCCGCATGCCCAGTCGAACTCCACTGTAGCTTTCGCCTTAAGACCCTGCTTCCTAACACGAGTTCTTTCGTTTATCATTTGTGTTGCTTATTACATCTGCCTCTTCACGTTTCATTGAAGGATCTGGTTTCTTCTTAAGAGCGCCAATTGACCGGCTTACCCGTGCCCGTCTCACCAGATTGCGATCCTCAAAACCCTTTTAGATCAGTCAGCCAAGTCGCCAATTTGCCTTCTTGGTTTTGTCTTATTAGAACTCACACATACCGATATATGAGATCGCCATTAATGTCGAAATAAAAGTGTTTTTTATTGCGCTCTGTCGCCAATTCATTATCGAACTTGCTGGAGTTTCAACGCTGGTCGAAATGGCTCCCAACTCAAACATCCGCCACACCCTCGAAGAGGCCGCCAGCAACTTCTCTGGTCTGGTCAAACGAATTCATATTCCTCTAACACCAACAAGTCCGCCAGGTCTAGTTCAAGCGCATACAATCGACCCATGGGAGAAGTCAGGGAAATATGGTCGAGGATGGTCTTATTTTGCGCTCGCCCTAATGGGCACCGTCCTTGTCATGCGTGTCTGGCACTTCTGGCAGGATAAAATTCGACAAGCTATTTACAAGCAGGAGGTGGAGGAACATTATCAGAATCTCTATAATGCCGAGGCAGAGGCCATGTCTGGAATGCGAAGTGCTCAGGGCCAGCATTTCTTCCCCGAAGGAAACGAAGTGTTGGGTGAAAAGCACTTCCGACCAAAGGCGCACTTCTCTTCTGTCAACATTATCAACGATACATTGGCTCTGTTCCGATGGATATTCTATCGCCCTATCCCGGATTTTGTATGGAGAAGACGCCGAGTCACATTCTCCTCGTTGGCAGTCCTCGCCACTGTCTTCGTCGCTCTCGTCTTTGTGGTACTTTACTGCTTCCTACAACAACCACTCTACTGGCAGAGCATCCAGTTTGGCTCACCTCCCCTGGCCATCCGAGCAGGCATGATCTCTATTGCTTTGACGCCTTGGATTATAGCAACCAGCATGAAAGCGAATATTCTTACCACTATTATTGGTATTGGCCCTGAACGACTGAATGTCTTTCATCGGTGGGCAGGCTATCTATGCTTATTTTTGTCACTCGTCCACGCCATCCCTTTTTATATCCAGCCTGTTTGGGATGACGGTGGAATGAAAGTATTCCAGCGTTTGTTCCCTGGTGGCAGTGGCATCATTTATGGCACAGGCATTGCCTGTCTCGTCCCCCTCATCTGGCTATGTGTCGCCTCACTCCCTTTCATCAGGAGAACAGCTTATGAAGTTTTCGTGGTTCTTCATATCCCTGTTGGAATGCTTTACGTCGGCCTCTTATTCTGGCACACAAAGAACTTTCTTATGTCTTGGGCATATCTTTACACGACGATTGGGATCTGGGCATTTTGCTATTTCCTGAGGCTGTTCAAGTTGAACTGGCTCAAGCCCTGGCGCATGTCTTTCATGGTTGGTGACGAAGCAGCCATTACTCTCATGGCTGAGAATGCGGTCAAAGTCACAATTCCAACACAGATGAAGTGGCAACCTGGCCAATACGTATATCTACGAATGCCTGGAATTTCCATCTTCGAAAACCACCCTTTCACCATCTCGTCGCTTTGCAGCGACGATTTCCCCTCAGAGTATGGCGAGCAATACCGTGACTGCACCTTGGTATTCAGACCTTATGGTGGATTCACACGAAAGGTGCTGGACACTGCCATCGAGAAAGGACCTTTCCATACTTATCGTGCGTTTTTGGATGGCCCCTACGGTGGCATGCGCCGCGATCTGGCTGCCTTTGATACCTGCATTCTTATTGCAGGTGGAAGTGGTATCACTGCACTTATGTCACAGCTTCTCAACCTTATCAAAAGAATGAGAGACGGCAAGGCCATCACCAAAAAGGTTGTGGTGGTCTGGGCCCTAAAGCGGCTCGAGGCTATGGACTGGTTCAGAGAGGAGTTGAGAATCTGTCGTGAGGCTGCTCCCCCAGAGAGTGTCACTTGCAAGTTCTTTGTGACGTCGGCCGTAAGAGCACGACCTGGCATGGAGGGAAGTCCCTTCAATCAGAACGACCCCAACGGCCCTCACGGGCCCAGGGCTCTGAGCCACATGTTCCATGATAAGCTGGATGGATTTGTTGCGGGCATTGCCTCCAAGAGAAACTCAGCCCTGATTCATTCCGAGGCTCAGGGCGACCCGGAGCGTGAGCGCGAGCTACGTGCTGAGGATGAGGATCGCATAACAGCTCTTCCTCAGCAAAAGTATCTTCAGCCTCACTCATTCCCACCTCCACCACCAGGACCACCGCCCACTAATCGGGAGGAGTCTCTAAGAAGACTCGAAGGACACGGCTATCCGGAGGACAAGAAGCCTCCGATCGAGGATGCCGATGAGCCTACAGCGAATGACGGGGAGTTTCACTTCAGACCCATCAAGAGTGACAACCCACCTCAGTTCAACTACGCGCCGCGATCACCTCAGCGACTCCCAGAATCATTCCCCACAGAGGAAGAAGCATTTCCAGTACGAGCTCCAGAGCTTGCACATCTTCGAACGGCCAACCCTGAGGCTGGAAGACTACGACCTACATCGACTTTCGGACCACCATCTGGCTTCGATTTCGGGTTCCCAGAAACTCCAACCGAGTTTCAAAAGAGTTTGATGCGATTCGCATTCCCAGTGCCTCATCAAATCGATGGAGGCTGGAGTGTCGAGTATGGCCGACCAGACTTGGGTTACATGCTCAAAGAATGGGCAACGGGAGGCGTTGACGGGCGAGGCATCCTCGGCCGCCGCACAGCTGTGTTTGTTTGTGGCCCACCAGCCATGAGAGTTGGTGTTGCAAACACAGTAGCTCGACTCCAGGCAGAGATCTGGGGTGATGATGAGCTGGAAGAAATCTTCTTACATACTGAAAACTACGCCTTGTAGAAGGCTGAAGCCGTGTGCACAACATGAAGGAGAGTGTAATTCTACGAGTCGTGTTGACTTGGATGGAGACAGAGAGCAGCAAAGAGATACCATGAGCGATCTGAATTTTTGATGTTTTAGTATACATACCCGCACCATTGTTTTAGGTGTCCTAGCTGTATGAATGGGGCATTGAACCCGAGCTATATAATTTATATGATCATTTACGACTATAATAATTTATTGCTTGTGTGACTCGCTCTTAAGAAGGATAATTTGGTCTTGTGATCGGAGGAGAATGTGAAGATCCGCGGTTGTGACATCATCCATGATGGCTCTCATGACAGATGGGGAAAGTGACCACAAGGGTTCACGAGAATGCCCCTCCTTCTCGAACGGAAGTCATGATGAACCCCACGCTGGAACGCCATAGTCGCGAATATATTTATAAGGCCGTGATTGGGGAAGAGCTCAATCGAGGACCTTGGGGGATGGGAAGGTGATTGTGTGGTTATGATGAAGGAAGCACCTTGATGGCTTCCTTTCGCGCTTCTGTTGCGATGTGACCAACGAGGCAAGCAAAGGACATAATTTGTATCAAAGAGGTCCCCAAAAACACAAAAAGGTCTGCAAATATAAATCTTTGGTAGAATCCCTGCTTATAAAACCCCCCGCTTGCAGTTTCACACACTCAAACATTACTACTTATACAATTGCTACTTATCTGCGTACCCATCCACGAACACCACGCTGAGCCTCAACATCAGTAATCAACGACAATGCCAGCGTGCCCAGCTAGAGATCTCGAGGAGATGAGCAAGGCATGGTCCAAAGCCATGGAGTTCTCCAAGGCCCGCTTCCAACGCGTGCACGATCTTGCAGAAGACCAACTTGACGACGCCATCAATGCCGGTCATCTAGTTCTCGAGAATCTGTGCCTATTTATACACGCATGCGTCAAGCACGGGCAATTCCAGTGTGTTTCTATGCTTTGCTGTATCTTCTAACGGTAGACTGACCAAGACTGTAGACCTCCTCTCAGCTTTTGGCATGTTCTTCATTCACAGTACGGCATCGTCGTATATCCTTCCGCATTTCAAGAAGACATAAATATCTCAGGATTGGGCATCCAAGTGACATTCACAGAGGCATACCAAGGCCACATCAGTGAGTTGGAAAATCACTTACCAATGGTCTGTATGGTTTATACTTACATAAATGATAGCGATGTATAGTGGAACACGCACCAAGTATCCCCCTCGCTGCCCCTTTGAGTTCATACAAGAACCACCACCGGTCTATCAGAGGGAAACACCTAAGATAGAAACATGACGGTCCAAGACCCAATTTGAGTCGGTCCGATGTCGCGGATATCTGATTTGATGCAGTGATTTCGGGGTTTAGCGAGTGGGTTTGGTGATAGTAGTGCGCCTGGAGTATGGGCTGTCTGGTGGTGTTTTGAGCGCATATCAGGTCGGGGTGTTGCAAAAGAGTTAAAGACGCAAAGTATCAATTTCAGTATCAGCGTGTGAATTTTACTTTCAACATTAGGAATATTCAACCGAAAACGCTATGTTTCGCGCTGTCCTACAGCTCCGTCCCTGTTGGCTCTCCAAACTCCCTCCTCACCTTCGAACTCTTCACGTTTCCATACCTCAACCTTGTTTTTACACTCTTCCAACGCTTCTTCACCCGCCCGCCACGCAGCTTGGCGATGCGGGGATGATACAGCGATCAGGATACTCTCCTCGCCGATGGGAACAGCACCAAGGCGATGAATCATGGCTACTCCACGCAGACCATGCTTCTCACGAACGTCTTTCGCAATGGCCATCATGGACTTAAGAGCGCGAGGGTGATATGCTGTATATTGCAGTTCCTTGACCGGTTTCCCAGCGAAATTATCACGGGTGGTTCCTGTTTTCGAGGTCAGACTCCCAGTTGAACAATGAAAGATGAACAAGGACGAGAGAGCTTGCCTGCAAAGAGAACAATAGCGCCAGCTGAGGGGCTGCGTACACGGTCCATGATGGCCTGGGCGTTTAAGTGATTGTGTGTCAAGGCGACATAGCAATCTTGTTCTGTTTGTTCCCAGACATCTTGAGTATTTTGTGAATCCGCCATTTCGAATGGTATTTTTGAGAATAATAGCGAGAGATACCGATGAACAGAGGGAGAGTATGAGTTTATCTCTCAGAATTGACTCCCTCAACCTCAACCTATGAAGAGTGGGCTTGGTTTGTATGATAGCGTGGAGACGTCCCAAATTATATACGGTATCTTGGTAATTAACATCACTCAGCAAGAAATAACTATGCGATATAACCTATTGCATTAAACAAATGCGCAGATATCTGGAAATAATTTCTACAAATTCCAATTACTGCTGGTTGATTAAAGTCGTGACTCTATGCGCGCTGATCTCTCTCCCGTCGCGAATGACTAAGCCCCACCTGACGTACTTTCTCCCTGAGACTCGTCTTTTTTGACTCTGATTCCCAAACACATTCACTTCACTCATGCAGCTTGATTGCTTTATGAAATCAGCTAGCTTTCCTCTTTTTGTTTCCCAAGGAAAACCCACAAACTGAAGTCATCGTGCGCGACGATCACTCAAGGGACAAACCGATACACAATGAACACAAGCGACGAATATCAAGACCGAGATGCCGGCTACCGATCGCGGCAGGGTAAACACATAACCCGCGCCTCAGGCGGAGATGGGGAACTCGAGAGGGACCTCCATGAATGAATTTGAGCCTCATAGCTAACTTCCCCACGGGATGGCGAGATCATTCCAGGTCTCCACCCAACCAAGCTTTCCACGACGACTCGAGAGGGAGAGACTCTCGGTACCGGGACGATGAGGACTACGACAATGAATACTCAAAACGGGGTGGCGCATCTCGAGATGCACGCTACAACGCCCGCGACGAACATGACTACCGAGGCATGTACGATGATGGCTACGTTGACGAAAGCGACCAAGGCAGACGGCGTCACGAGGACGACAAGCATCAAGGTACCAGAGGGCGATATCGCGACAACGATGACCCGCGGTCCCAATCTCCGCCTGGAAGCTACCAGAACAACCTTCGCTCCAACAGTCCGACACGAGAGGCAGGCAAGCCCAGCGATACCGTCATTCTCGAAGGCCTACCGTTCAGTATATCGTCGAATGAGGTTGGTACCCTACTGGTCTAAACAAACTCTCGCAGCAGCCAAACACTGGAATTATTTTGTTTTATGGAAGCCAACACAATCACTTTTGGAAACATACCTATGTGCCGCCCTTTTCGCCCCTGTCTCTTTGCTATAATGGCACCAGCGACCAAATATATATCCTTTGAAACGAGTCGACGTATCAGTTCGCAAGACTAATTCAGGGACCTGTAGCTTCGAGACAGTATCCTGAGCAACACAGTTGCCGCCGAGTACCCGTCAATAGACGTGCGCGTTTCCGCCTCCAAGGGTAAATAAGACATGCCGATAGCCCACAATGCTTTGTCAGTTGCTGATATGACCGAACAGGAAATCGCAGAGCGTTTGTGCAGTTCCAGGAAGTCGATCATGCTGTTGCTTTTATGAGAGAGCATTATCCAAAGCTTCTTGTTGAGATGACGCACTCCACTGATGATGTCCCAGAAGGGAAATTTGATGCGTACATCCACTACGCTCGAAGCCGAGATTCGCGTGATGCTACTGATGTCCGTGGCATCCCAGGTGCTGACTGGACTTGTCCTACTGTACGTCAACTTTCGTCATCAGTAGCTATGTAATCGCTAAGTGAAGCCAGTGTGACTTTTCCAACTTCTCTACCCGTATTAAATGCAAGATCTGTGGTGGCCCTCAAACTGGTAAGTCGAAGTCATATACATTGACAGTTGTAAAAGCTGACATTACAGTGTCAGCTCCGGCATGGCAACTGAGCCTCACCGGCATGGCAGACGCCTCGGATGTACCTGCACAAATTCTTGTTGTCTATCCCCTAGCATCATTCGTGACAGAGGATATGCTTGCGAGCGATATGAAGCGTCTAGAGCTTGTCAAGCCGGAGAAAGACAAGGATGCCTCAAACGGGGGACCAAAATTGAAGTCTACAGCGCCAACTGGCGACACAACAGGCTACGGCGCCCGACCTGGATCCCTACATCGAGTCTTTCTCATGCGCGACGCCGGCACTGATGAATCCTTCAAATACGGTTTTGCTGAATTCTGGACTTTGGAAGATGCGACAGCTGCTATGACCAAATTCCAGAAGTCTAGGTCGTTCACCGTGGCCGCCTGCCCAGTAACAGTAGCAAGCACTCACATGGGTGTTTTCCTGCCCGAAGAGCGAGAGGTTGTGCCAGCCATTGAACACATGTCGTTCAATCCTCTGTTTAACCCGAGCCTTCGTGTTCGTTACAGAGATTACCATCTCTACCCTAGTCAGCAGATCGTCACCGAGCAGCCCCCAGAAGGTGACAAGGTCTCGAAGACACGCGAAGAAGAGGAGAACGACAAGAAGTCAAAGAAGCGCAAAGCGGATGGAAACCTGGCTGCCTCGTCCGCAAAGAAGTCTGCGCCTGTGATGGCAAGCCGTATGGCTATGTGGCAGCAGAAGAGTAACGAGCTTCGCGAGGAGAAAGAGACCAGACCAGTAAGACCAGTGAGACCAGGCAAGGCCGAGTTCAGCGATGTGAACCGAACGCCACTGCGTATAAATCTCTCAGGATCTGGTGCAGATATGGCTAAGCCTCAAAGCGCTATCAAGATCTCTATCTCCGGAGCAGCGAAGCTTGATGCCCCTGAGCCCGCAGCACCAGAGAAGCAGGCTTCGCCTGAGGAGACCGGCACGCCTGGTAGTTCCACACAGCCAGCGGCGACTTCGGAGGAACCTCCAGTCTCCTATGTTGACCGCGATCGACTAATGTGTCTGATTTGCATGCGCAAATACAAGTCTGTCGACGAAGTCAACATCCACGAAAGATCACGGAACCACAAGACTGCGACGGAAAATAAGGATCAAGTCAAAGCTGCATTGCCCAGACTAGCGGTACGCGACAAGAGACTCCAGAAGCAGACTCAGGAGAACCCCGATACTGCAGCTGCAGCATCACAGTATCGTGATCGTGCCAAGGAGAGGCGAGCTGTTTATAACCAACCCACGAAACCCACAACCGCACCGCAAGGGAAACCCAAGTCCGTCCCCAAGGTAGAAGATGCGCCCCCGGCTCCGAAGCCTGCACAGTCCAAGGGAGCAGGTATGCTGGCCAAGATGGGTTGGTCTACCGGCGCGGGCCTGGGGGCCAATGGAGATGGGCGAACTGAAGTCATCGAGACCAACGCTTACCAAGAAGGCGTTGGACTGGGTGCGGAGGGAGGTAATTTGGGCGATGCGGCCCAGTTGGCTGAACGCAAGACAAAGAACACGTACGCCGATTATGTGAACACCGTGCAGGACAAAGCACGGGAACGGTACAACAAGTTGGGCTAGTTGGAAACTCGACTCACGTCGTGTGGATTTGCACTGCTTGGGAATAAAGCTGGATCTGGCGTTAAGGGAGCTCTCGTACGTAATGGGGCATGAATCGAAGGATAGGACTAGGTTGATGATAAGATGGATTGAGGTAGTCTCAAGGTACATATTACACACTCTTCTGTGAGTGCAGACTTGTCTATTTAGACCATCTATGCTGGTATAATGCGGCAGTTTGATGAACAGTATGAACAGTAGCTCTGTGCACAGGGGTATAATTCTATATATACAAGGCGTACTATAAATGCCATAAATCCTTGCCATGTTGCTGTATTTAAAAAACCGCTTCAATATTTGATGCTGTCTATCCGTATATACTGGATAGGATTTATCGAAATGCTTACAAAAGAGTCAACGCAATACCCGCAGCGACGATGAGGGTCACTAATGAGGCAGGGGAAACGTGTCCGGCAGCATTCTCGGGCTCTGCGAAAGCGTTAGATCACAATAAATGAGGCGAGAAAGTTGAAGACTTACCTGGAACTCCGGAAACGTCTGGTAGCTTGGAGTTTGCCTTGAGTTCAACGACACTTGATTCATTGTTGCTGTGATAAGCCTCGGCAATGCCCACTTGCTCGTTGGCCAGATCGTAGACGACGTAAGCGGAGCGTAGGAACGTGTCGCCAAGGATAGCAAACTTAGAGGTACCGATACCATATGTGCTGGCGGGAGAAATGCCAAACATGCAGACGCCATCCCAGTCCTTGAAATAATAGTCGAGACGGGGGTCCTTGAAAATATCCTGGTTATCGGGGAACGCGTTGACGATCATCTCGCTCATGGGGATAGTGATGGTCTTTCCGTCAAACTCGAAGTCAAAGCTGATACCCTTGCCCTTGTCTTTTCCATAGCCGCAGTCTACAAAAGGGATGGGAACATCTTGCACAGTGAGAACGTCGAAAGCCTTGTAGATTTCCTTGACCTGGGGATCGGGCAAGAGACAGACAGTGGATCCAGAGTCGAGAATAGCGACTGTGTTCTTCTTGAGGCTATCCATCTTGATTCCGCCAGAATTCTTTGGTGTCTTGACATTGAGGCCCTGCAAAGAAACGCTGAAGGATGTGACATTCAATGATTTGGTGGACTCGGGCAACAGAGGAAGGGTGGCAAGCTTGCCATAGAACCTCTTGGTATCAATGCCACCAAAGAGAATGGTTCCTTGATCAGAATCCAAATCGTTCTATGTTTGGTTAGTTATGATTCGTGAAGTCCCCAGAGTTTGACTCACCAGCCAGAGACTGTAGGCAGCTGTATCAATAAGACCCTGGGATACCATGTTGTCAACAATGGCAGGGTAAGACTTGTTAGTAGCAACGTTTGCAGAAAATCCCAAACCCATGATTCCAGTTGGACGAACAGACTTGATAGCAAGACCCAGCTGCTGCTGCTTGACGGTCTTGCCGTCAATGGTAACCGTATCATTAAAGTAGTCACCCTCGATTCGACGAGTGTCTAGATATCGAATATCAAAGCCATCACGGTCGACAACCTTGAATGTGCGACTCTTTTCAGGCTTGACTATGAATTGTTAGCATCGGTCTTTCATGTTGAGTTGAATAAGAACAAAAGCTTACAAGTAGTCATGCAAAATCCATTTTTCTTTTGCGCCGCTTGGCTATGGCAGAGATCGGTGTTGTTTGAGTTGACCCAAGTATCACTACTACCAGTGTCGAGAAGAAAGCTGATGTTTTGAGGTGGTGTTCCAATCTGGAACTCTGCATAATATCCTCCACCCGTGATGTTATTCAGAGCCTCTAAATTTAGAGTGTCGCGTTTATCGATGGAGGCGCCATAATGAAATCCGTGCTTCACGAAAGGAGCAGAGACTGTGCCAGCAGAGGCTCCGATAGTAAGAGAAGCGAGAATAGTAAAAGTACGCATGGCTTTGGTCTCAATTGACACCGAATAAGGTTGCAACGACTGAAACCTTGTGTAGAATCCTCGAATGCTATGTCGTACTGGAGATTAATAAATCAAATGCGCGGCTGATGAAAGAATGAATGGAAATAAGAGGAAAATAAGCAGAAATAAGAAAGTAACGAATGAGGAAAAACAACTAGGAATAAGCTTAATCGCACGATGTACCGATCGCCAGGACTAGATAGATTAAAACTAGAGGAGGGAAAAGGGAGAATCGACCAAGAAAGACGATACTAGGGAAGATTTAGGAGATGCTAGTGGGTTTAATTAATCAAGTACAGAAGCCAAGACTTGACGGTTAGACGGCACTGACCGCGCCGCTAAATTATCTGATTGGCTCCGTTGCCCTAGAAGGAACATTCTTGGCTGTCGTGTTTCAGCGGTAGGAACGTGGAGTCTTCAGTGGCTTAAGCTTAAAGTGGATATGCAGCAAGCATCATAGAATGACGCTGTCATATACTTTGTTTCCTCTATAGACAAAGCTTACTATGGAGTAAGTGGTATATGCATGACATTGGAGATAGGTAAATGCGTTCAGTAATAGATTGAGTATCAGCATGGTCAGACGAAATTATTGGCAAATTATCCCGTGATGTATACATGTACATAGCTTGGTCAAGATTCATGTCACGGCACAACAAACATCACCTTGACTCAAGACGTGATAAATAATGGAAAGGAATCTCATTCGTTTTTCAATGTTTTTGCATTTTGTTTTTCTACTTAGATATCTATCGTCTCCTTTGTTTTCTGTCCCTTGCACGTTTGTCTAGAAAAGTGTTAGATAGCCTGAACCGAAATCGACAAAGGAAAGGAGGACAACCAAGAGAGCAACTTACTCGACCTTGCCATGGTTCCACGCCTTTAGTTCAGTCACTTCGATAGCTGACTGACAGAGACTGAGCTGATCACTCAGCTTTAGGCGAGCACCTTGTGGATCGTCCTTGATCCAGACAAAGTCAGGCCGCAGACGACGGACCTCGTTTTCTAGAGCATGAAGCTCCCAGAAACCGTCCTCTCGCTCGCCATCGTCGTTGAACTTCTCAATCGGCATGTACTTGATCTCGTCGTCGCTTGCAAAAGCCTGGTAGCCGATAGGATCGGCGTCAACAGCCCAGCCGCAGCGAATCTGAGACTTGATTGCCCAGTACCGAGACAGCAAACGATAGTCCCAGAGGTTGTGATAACCAGCAGGGACTACCTCTTTGAGCTCTCTGATGACCTTTGCAAAGCCATCTTTGCATTTGGGACACCAGTCGATGACAATCTGCAAGCCGGTGCGTGGGTTGCAGCCCTTCCCGAGTCGTCCCATGACGGTACCCACCATGGTCTCAGCAGATAAACACTTCGTCTTTCCCTCATAAACCCAGTGGGCACAGGGGGCGTAGACGGCGAAGTCTTCCTTGCACATCTTGAATGAGTGTCTCAAGAAGGATCTCTGTGTGGCTGAACGTAGAGGGTAAGGGTAACTCAAGAGTTGCGTAAAACGGATAGTGATAGTGATAGACTTACTTTAGCAAGTATGAGTTGCGTGTGTAGATAGTAGGTAGATAGAAAGAACTCAGTTTGTTGAGGATACGGAGAAGAAGAGAAAGAAATATTTAACCCAGACGAAAGGCAGTATTTATACTGAAATTTTGGAGTTTACGTTCAATTAGACAATGACTTATTCTACACTTGTTCTCAGCAACACGATAGAAAGATAGTGTGAATTGCTAGAACATGTCAGTAGACAAACAAAACATCACGTATTGAGAGAGGGATATGCAACTGCCCACAAGGACATGGACGCGTACTAAGGCGCAACGTCTCTGTGAATGCGGACATTCATATCGTAGAAAGAAATGTGAAGTGAGTGCGACCTATCATGGTGTACACTGTCAATCTTGCACAACGTAAAGAGCTTTGACCAAAGAAAGCTGATATGAGTAAGTGGCCCAGGTAGAACAGTCTACCCAAAAAAGGACATGGAGCTTTCCGTTTAGACACTGAACACAACAGAAATGGATGTTCAGGCGGAATAAAGAAGTAGGCCAGCAGGGGTTGAACAGGAAACAGTATTATTGTGGTATCAGTAAGTAAACAAAATGAACAATCATATGACCAAAGAAAAACTACAGCTTTGCAGCCTTCTCTCCACCATCTTTCTTAAGTCGAACGACGCCCTGCATCAAGTCAGTATATAACAACAAAGAAGTAGCAACTCAAGACTCACCTCTTGGAAACACGTCGCCAGCAAGCCTCCATCCTTGCCAAAGATCTTCTGCGTAACAACGCCCCTGCCATCTCCCGCCCATGGGCTCTCCGTCTCTGTAAACATCCACTCGTCCGCCTTGACTGCTGTCGGCTCGTGGAAGTAAATACTGTGGTCCAGACTCACCATCATACCGACGTGGTCTCTCTTCTTCCAGTCCTCAACGTCGGAGCCCATGCCTTCAAATTCGCACATCTCCTTGACCTTTTCCTGAGTCTTTTCATCCAGGGAGGGAACCTCTTCGGGGGTAAAGGGGAAGCGCCACAAACCATGCAGGCGGGAGACGGTGCCGATGAAGTAACTATCCGACATATAGGCTAGGGCGTTCAGATGTGCTTGCTGGCCACCTGCAGCTGAGATCTTCTGTCGCGATCGCATCCATTGTCTGCTCTTGCGGTCCTGTGGCTGGACTTTGGGGTCATTGGCGCCCAACACCTCAATTCTGTGACTCTGAAAGGGTCCGGACCTTGCCCACTCTGGCTCGCCATCCCAATCATCCGCGGGTGCAGTGACGTTCTCGGGAAGGGTCGCCACATGGCTCACCTCCCGCTGCTTCTTGTCTGGACTAACCTGGCGGACAAAGCTGATGGTGGTGGTGAAGATGGCTGCACCCTTCTGTCGTGCCTGGACCGTGCGTGTCGCATACGAGCGGCCATCGCGTACCCGCTCAACGTGGTAGAGAATGGGGGTCTCGGCAGAGCCAGCGAGGAGAAAGTAGCAGTGAAGGGAGTGCACCAAGAATGTCTCTGGGACTGTCTTTTGCGCAGCGGCAAGGCATTGGGCGATGACGGCACCGCCATAGATACCACGGGCTCCAGTAGGACGCCATTGAGGATGTGTGTTTGTGAAGATATCCTGGGGTTAGTTAGTAAGTAGGTAAGTAACCTTTGTCTGTGTCGTGTCTATCATGAATTGGTTGGGTGGGCAGACGCTGCACGTGTCGTAGCAACAATATAATAAAGCAAAAATGCAAAGAATAACTTACCGTTCCTAGAACCTTGAGCTCTGTAACGTCCAAGACGTTCTCAATTAAAGACTTGTCTTCATCATGCTCCGGTGGTCGCAGCAGCGTTGGTCTAACGTTTCCTTCGATAACGGTCATTTTGTACTTTGTACCGCGTTAGTTGGTCGCGTCGGCACTATGAATGAAAGATTGTCGACGATGTTTTTGAAGGACAGGTAGGGTATAAATGATTCAAGGAGGAAGAAGCCAATATTGCAGACCGAGCTTTTACTAGGTATTGTATGTGTTGATAAGAAGGACGAGACTCATACGTAACGGGCCCCTGATGAGTTTAAGGTTCCATAGCAATGTACCGACTGCACTGTAACTGCAGGGAACTAATTGATTTTTTGCCGAGGTTCGGACTCTCCACCGATCGTGGGGCCGAGTTAATCAACCAGCCCGTGACCGGCAGTCAAGACTTATTCCCCGGTCCGGGAATTATAACGGCAAACTCAATAATAAAGGACATTTGAAGTTCATTCTGACAGCTATTCCATTGCGACAAAACTAATCATTCTTACATGAGCTCTCATCTGTACAACGTTTGTTTCCCCACCGATCTCCCACGCCTTACACTCCAACTCTTTTGTTTACTTTAACAGGTCATTAACAACTTTATACCTACTCAAAAAGTACTAATACTGAACTGTACCATGGTTCTCATCCACATGGTCTTCGTAAATCGGCTCCAATCCCTCCCAGGCAGCTTGAGGGTCTCCGTGTGGACCGGCCTTCTCTCGCTGTTGCCAATACTTACCGTTGAATTGCCAGTACTCCTCTCCCGTGATCTCACAGCGTGCCTTTTGGAACCAAGCAGGTGCGAACTCTTCACCACGCTCCTCTCGAAGGCGTCTGCGTGATCGTTGTGCGTTCTCCAAACGATTCTTCTCCTCGGCAGCAAAGTCATACTCCCCGTCTTCCATTGCACGCTGGTCAGGTCGGAGACGAGAGTCGGTGGGAGGAAGCCATGGCCGTAACTGATCATCGATGTGGTTGAATGTCAGGACGAATGGTGTCAAGTTGAAAGGGATTCCAGTTGGTCGCTCGTTTGCCTTCCAGATGAGATACGCCCGGTTGGGGTCGCTCAGACCGCTGTGTGCCATATCGCCGCCACTCTCCTTGGGCTCATCGACTGCTGCCTCGTAACCTGGTGTTAGGCGAGCGTACAGCTTGGAGTTCCAGCGACCACCGAGACTGACGCGTACCTTGCCAGAGGCATCAGTGACCTTTCCAGATACTTGATATGCGCTGGATGCCTTCCAGCCACGCGGCTTGAATTCAACATGAGCCACTTCGCCTGTTGTCCAGTTCTTAATCTCCATGACACCATAGTTGTCGACTGTGGGATTTCCAGTAATGATACCGATGACCGAAGAGGTAACCTTCTTCCACGTGTAAAGTTCTTCCTTACCCCCAGCCGTAGGTCGAAGCTTCAGGAACCATGTACCCAAGGGGTTGATGTCAAAAGATTTGCCATAGAACTTGGACCTGACGGCTGATTCACCCCAGTAAGACCACTTGGGTGCCTCTGCGTGGGCCGCACCAACTGGCGGATGGTGGCTGACTTGTTCAATGAAGAAGCGGTATCCCTTGTCAGGTCGCACGTATTCGAATGTCTCTCCCAGAAGGGGGTTGAAAGGTTTAGCCACACGGCCGATTGTGGAGGCGTATTCACTAGCAGCAAAGGCAGCCACGTAAATGAGCCGTTCAATCGAGTCAGCTCGATCCGCGGCCAGATCGAGCAAGTCAGCATACTCCATATCCTCACCAGCACGGTAGAGGAGAGAAGTTGGTTCGTTGAATGAAACAGGCAGAGTCATCTTGGTCATATCCTTGCCAATCATAGACTTGAGAATACCCTACACAGAGTTAGCATCATGAAGATATGTTTTCCATACAGGACACTTACCCATAGAGAAATCTTGGGGCGATCGTCAGCATCCATTTTGAGTCTCGTTCGAATGCCATTTTCGTAACCCTTGAAAGAGGAGCTGATGTCCATTCCGCCGGACACAACAATATCCTGGCTTTTGGGCTGAATCTCATCAGCAGGCAGTTCTGACACCTCAACTTGGCCGGCGTCCACGGCGTCAAAGAACTCGTCCTCTTGTTCGGACTCGCTCTCGGACAAGTCTACATGAATCGTAGGTTTCCTTCGGACAGTCTTCATCGTGGGTGACTTGGGCTGTGCTGATGGTTTGGTCGGTGCATCTTCGAACTGTCCCTCCTCGTCCTCCCTTTCTCTGCTGTCGTCCAACTCCTTTTCTACATGTGCGTCCTGGATAGGGAGCTCAGCCCCAACGGGAATGCCGCTTTCGATAACTTCCCGCAGTGCCCTCTTTGTTGCCTTGCGCTTTTTCTCTGCTTCTCCGACACGGGCCTCCAAAACCTCTTGCTCACGAGCCACCTGTGCCATACTCTCTTCCCACATACGTCGCATATTGGCCTCCCGATCGAGACGATATTGCCAGTAGGCATCACGGTCCTTTGATATCCGGAGTAGATCGGCAACAAGTGTGGATAGGCTTCGAATAGCACCATCATAGGTGCCTAGGGCTTGGGAAACGCTGTTGTCGGAAAGAGGTGTACTTGGGTTTTGGTTGAGCTCGTTAATGAGGGCCTGGTGAACATGCGACATTGTTTCGAGCTGGAGCTTGGCTGATTGGGCTGTAATATTTAGAGCGTCTTTCGTGGCAGTAGGTTCTTCGTGAAGGCTCATGTCATCGCCATAGTCATCATCGTCGTCCATGTCGTTGTTCGTCGGTGCTCCATTCCTGTGTACTCGCGAGGTGCCCGCGTCTGTCTCGACATCCACGAATTCATCTTCTTCAATACTGCCACTGGTGCCAGGGCTAGCGTGGCTCGGTCGTTGATCAACCGAAGAGATCTTTGAAAGCGATCTGCTCGGGATTTGAGAGCTATTCCTACGTAGGTCTGTGACACTAGTGCCCTCGCTATGGGATTCCTGAAGAGAAAGTGTGCTAGGGTCAGCCTTGGCTTGTCGCAAAAGCTCAGCACCACGAGCTGCCCGTTTCTCTTCCTCTTTTGCCTGATCCTTGGACCACTGAATCGAATTGTTCAGAGCCCAGAACCATCTTTTGGCTTCAACTTCATGATTTGCCTTCAGGGTATACTTGACGGAGGATTTGCCGTGAATTTCAAACTTTGTCTTCTCGTCGGGACTCATGTGAAGTTTGGCAATCCGCATATTGATGGCACCACGGCATGCAGAGCCTGCGTCGTCTTGGTGCTTGTAATAACTCAGAACGCCATCCTCAAGTACGAACCAACGTAGCTGGTAGCCCTTTCGATAATTGGTCCACTTCTTCAGATAACCCTTCATCTCACGAGCCTCGCGCCCAGCTAGAGGATCGCCAGCGGCAGAACCTGCTGTGCCCTGTGAAGCAGCCTGTCCAAGCACCGCCTTCTCCTGGATTCCCCGCTGGGCAGCAACGGCTGCGGGAGATTTCTTGAGAATGCCCTTTGTAGCATCGTCCGTGGTGACGGATTGGGGCAACTTGCCCTTTCGATCGCGACGGAACGGGTCGGCGCCGTGGAGAAGAAGGACTTGGATGAGGTTGGTGTTTTTCTTTCGGGCAGCTTCGTGGAGCAAAGTACCTCCAGTCTGGACGGTGACAGGCTCGGATGCGAATTCGGGGCTGTTAATGTCGAGAACAGTCTTGACGCGATGCTCCTCGAGAACGCCAGCAAGTGCGGCATAATTGCCCCGCGCAATCAGCTCCTGCACTTGCTTGACCTTGGCCTCGGCAAAGAGCGATCTTGAAAGCTGCAGAAGCTGGAAGATCTCTGGGTTTCGCGCTACATCTAGAGGCAATTTGCCCTGGGAATTGGCAATGGCATCATTGATATCCTTTTGTTCTAAGAGAAGCTTCACCACTGTGGTTCTACCCTGGATTGCGGCCAAGTGAAGCGGGGTGTTTCCATCCTTGTCACGAGCGTTGACATCGATGGATCCCTGTCCATCGGACAAGACGTATTCAATGACAGGGAATTCGGCACACTGGATAGCCAGGTGAAGGATTGTAGTATCGTCAAGGGTACCTGATGAGGAGCCGCTTACTGAGGAAATGCTCGGGCGTGGGGCGTTCTCGGCTGTTTCGCGAATGGCTCGGGAGATGGATGATGTATCGCCGCTTCGCAGGGCCTCGACAAATCTAAACTTGCGAACAGACTGCTCGAGGCTTGCGGTGCTCTTATCGGCAGTAGGTGATGTGAGGACCGGCTGAGGCTTTGATTGCGGCGGGTTGGAAGCAGTAGGAGAGAGGCCAGCCGAGGAAACGGACTGTTTGGCAGCGTGGCCGCGGGGGCTCTGTTGGTGCGCCATGGGGTTGATCGGGGTCAGGGTCGGGTTCGAGGATGAAGGAGCTTGCCGAAGCCTCCCGTCTTCGGAACCAGACTCTTCGTCTCGAGTGTTGTTGCGCCGCAAGAGAGAGAGGGCGACAGCGGATTTGGACCGCTTGTGGGTGCTGAAGATAAAAGATAAACAGCGGTCAGTAGGTGGAACGACTTTGATGCTGGGGTGGTTGGGTTTGGTCAAACAGCCCAGAGCAAGGCCAGCCCAGACACGGAGGGGAAGCTAAGTTTAAATAAGAAGAGAAGTATCCAATGTCTGATGTGGACTGGAGACTGGCCAAGTTGGGTCTGCATAGACACAGGTGCATGCAGCAGGAATGGCGAATCAACCTGACAGGCCAAGATGGACGCGGGATGCCTTATTTGGTGCTGTAACAACAGTATCACCAAGTTATCACTCAACTCACCTATCGCCAGTCTCAGACATCTTGGCCGACGTCTCGCCAATGGACCGAGCGCACCAAGCAATACCGTCAGTTATGCCAGTCGAATCGAGGCGGGGAACGATCGAGGGTAAGGGGCCAGATACTGGATGTGCAGCAAGGTAGCGCACTGTAGTGTCGATAACAGGGGTTGTTTTGACCAATGCCAAGATTTTGGGTGCAGATGCTGTTCTCTGATGTTGTTGGCGATGGTTAAGACCGTGTAGTAGAGTGAAAAGAGTATTGCGAATGGATCAAGACGGCCTTGGTTGATGCATCCGTCAAGTTTGTTTTAGTTGATCATCAACAATGTCGTCGCTACAGGCAAGACAAGGCGATAGAGTGACATCCCTAGGCAAGTTCCGCTAGGTTGACGAGGGGCAACACCTAGTTTTAGAGCTTCACGCCAGGTGGAGATGGCGAAGATCCAGCCCGACACCTTCAGAATCAGCCACGTCTGGAATACGGATACAGATAAAGTAACCAGATAAGTTAATCTCAGTTTGTATTATCAATACCTAATGTAGCATCCACCATATATCGGCTATTTCTCCACGGCCTATTATATTAAGCGCCTTGTCAAGGTTGCCAAGCACTGCCCTGAATATTCGTCACCTTTGCCAGACTCCATGGACTTTTTGTAGGCTGTCTTTAATGAGAAGCTTCCCCTCATATCGAATGACGTCTTCATCATCAGCCAATCGCTACTATCTTAAGCGTTACCTTAAGGCCGGCTTTCATTGTGTATGTTTTCTGTAACTCCGGCACTGAAGAAATAGCTACTCAGAGCCACGAATCTGGCATTATATATTATTTCTCAAACTTTATTATAGATCAATCAGAGACATATGAATTTAAAAGCGGATTCTACGATGCTCAATTTAACTGGAAATATTAGACTATCGGCGTTTCGATGCACAATACCTGTCCTGTGGATGGTGCCCGAAGCGACGATCAGACACAAAATAGGATATAGCGGCAGCCGCTGACGTTTCTTGCTGCATTCAGAAATCTAGCTTGTGACTCTCAACCGTTCGTCAAAGGCCAAAACAAATAAACAACGCATTGGATGAACGTCAATTGATAAGCAAATAACGTTATAATAGCGAACAATTCTGGCGACTTCGCATCATGGAGTGCAGCGTAGAGAAGAGCGGTCCATGAGCATACATTACACGAGCGGGTGAGACATTCTGAAACACTATAATATGTAATTGCAGTCTTCTTTCAATTATATCGGATATCGTTATTAAGTTTTAGCCGTAATGTAGGTAGGCATGTATTCGTTCTATACACATTAACATAAATAGGGGTGACATGAAGTTGTAAAGGTTACCCTCTACGTCGAAGAAGGTATAGTAAAGCGATCCTGGTTTCCCAACCAGATAAAGACGAAAAGGAATGATAGAAAAGGAGATTTAATGTAGTAGCACTACCACAGAGCGACGACTTGCAGAAGTGCGATGCCTGCCAAAGCAGTCAGACCAACAAACATCGAAGAGGCGCCGGCAGTAGCGGGAGTGATGGGCGCTGGAGCATAGGTCTCGACTGGAGCCTTGCCGTTGTGGCTACCCGTGGGAGCCGCAGCGCCAGATTGTTGCTCTTGGGCGGGCTGCTTGTACGTGGGCTTGGCCTGCTCGAAAACACCAGGCTTGGTTGCTGTCTTGAGTGTAGCAGGTGGGACAACAACGCTGGTGTAGACTGTGCCATTTAGGTGGGATTCAACTGTCAGCGGCTTGGGGAGCTCGGCAGCAGGCTTGTAAGCCTTGATGGGCTGAGTCTCCTTAGCGGGCACAACGGCTGTGGTCCATGATGCGATCTCAGTAGTGACAGCGCCGACTTGGCAGTTGGGGTTCTCAGGGGGACATCGAGCGACAGTATGAACCTGGCTGGTGTAGATAGTATTGATCTCGTGATTGACAGAAACGTCGGTAAGAGCTGGGTTATACGCCTCTGTTACAGGGCAGATAGTAGTGTAGACAGGGATGGTCTCAGTGGTGACAGATCCAAAAGGGCAGTCGACGACGCCAGGAGCGCACTTGTTGATGGTGTGAACACTTGTTGTGTAGATAGTCCTGGTCTCATACTGAGGAGGAGCAGCATACTGAGTAGCGTAGCCAGTACTCTTAGCTTTGTCAGTGACTGGACAGACAGTGGTGTACAGAGGAATGGTCTCAGTTGTGACAGATCCATAGGGACAGTTAACAACCTCAGGAGGGCACTTGGCGACGGTGTGGACTCGGGTAGTACAGACGGTGCTGGTGGTCATGCTAACAGCATCTGTGTTTCCGGGATAGTTGGTGTAGGCAGGTGACCCCTTTGTGGTGAGAGAACCAGAATGTGCAAGGGTAGCAGGGTTACCATATGTTTGGGTGTAAGCAGCGGTGCCAGTTGATGTGGTGTTCCAGCCTCTGTAAGTGCCATAGGCGGCCGCGATAGTGGCAGGCTGGGTATCGGTGGCCGAGGCAGTCGACTCTGTAGTTCCCGAAACATCGGTCGTCACAGCAGTGCCAGTAGCAGTCTCGCTATCAATAAGGGCATCGATAGTTGAGCTAGAAACCATTCCAGTAACAGCAGAAGTATCAGCAGTTGCAGTCAAGTCAGATGTAGACGAGAGGCCATCACTTGTCGAGGCACTGTCAGTTGTTGAATCCATGGTGGTGTCAGCTGAAGACTCTGTGGCTGTAGCAGATACTCCAGAAGCGGTAGAATCAGCGACGACACTAGAAGTGTTTGTACCTGTGCTGGCAGCTGTTTCTGTGGAAGCAGTGACATCAGTAGAGGCGTTGGCATCGGAAGAAGCAGTAACGCCGGTAGAGGCAGTGGCGTCAGTAGAAGCAATGGCATCTGTAGAAGCAGTGGCATCTGTAGAAGTAGCTGCATCCGTGGAGGTAGCGACATCAGTAAAGGTGCTGGTATCACTGTTGGTAATGGCAGTAGCATCAGTAGAAGCAACAGCATCGGAAGAAGCAGCTGTATCGGTAGAGGTAGCATCCGCAGAGGTAGTGCCATCCGTAGAAGCGGTGGCAGAAACGTCGGAGGTAGCTGTAGCCTCCTCCGTTGAAGAGACATCCGAGGTGGTAGTGATATCAGTCGAGGTAGCATCCTCTGTCGATAAAGCGCCAGAAGCTGTAGAGACATCAGATGTAGTGGTAGTATCAACTGTGGTTGCCTCGGTTGTCGTGATGTCGGTATAGGTAGAAGCCTCTTCCGTGGTAGTGGTCATGGCGCTGGTGGTGGTGGGAACTGGCACTGGGGCACAACCATACTTGAGCGCATCCATGACATGTTCGTTGTAGCTCTTTCCATCGATAATGTTCCCCGCTCCGCGAGTGAGATCCCAGAGAGAAACGCCACCGAAATGAGGCTTTGTCGTGAGTTCACAGACAAGATCCTTCAAATCCTCAGGCTCAAGGTAACCTCCAGCTGGCGCGGCTTCCTCGCTAGCAGGTAGACCAACATACAGTTTGGCATCTTTACTGCAATCGCTTTCTTCGATGATCTCTACCCACTTGTCGTAGTTGAAGTTTCCCCCCTCATTACCTTGTGAAACGGCATCACACCAGGGGTTGTTGTAGAATTGCACAAACAGGGCATCGAACTTGGCCGACTTGATCATATCCTTCATGTAGAAGTACTCGTCGCTAGTTGGGCACTGAGGCGCGCCGGTGATGGTGAGGCCTTCATCGAGTTCGCGAAGTCGGTTGATCATGGCGATGTAAGGACCATTAGCTGTAGATCGTTAACGAATACTCATCTCTAGTAGATGTCTTACTCGATCACTTACGAAGATCATGTTCGATATCGAAATCGAAGCCATCAACTGCAGCATGAACAGTATTTCCATTGTCATCAACGCTGTCGAAGGGGCGAATAGAATTCGAATGCTCATTGTGAGGGCCAAAAGACTTGTAGAGGAAGTCGGCAAAGTCTCGGCCTTTGTCATCGTTGGTCACTTTGTAGTTACTTCCTTCTTCGTTATAGACACCGCCGATACTCAGAAGAACTTTGACACCACGATCTTTGCAGTACGGAATTCCTTCCTGGATAGTGTAGCACTCGCTGAGGAGATTTGAGTTTCCATAGGTGCCGCCTGCACAATGCCCGGCAAAGTTGGTTCCGGGAAGATTCGAAGGATTGTGCTCGGGAGCCTGGTTCACGAAAGAGAGTGTGATATATTCTGGATGAGAGTCGCAGTAGGCCTTGAGGGGCTCAGACCCGAGTTGACCCTGGGAGATACATTTAGTTAATGGTTCTTCATGGTTGCGACAGTGTACATACCCAGTAGCCGTTAAGGCCACCAAAGGCCTGAATGACAGGAGCACCGGTGACTGGGACAGGAGATCGATCCATAGTGACTGATTAATAGAGTGTGTTACGTGAAAGACTGTAAAGTGGCCGAGGCCGGTAAAGAATGTGTGATGATATCGTGATCAAAGAAAGGACGCAAACCAAAGTTCGCAATGAGGCCTAGAACCAAGTCGTCACCGGAATCAAGTGTCAACGAAGTTGATAAGAAAAAAATAAGAGCAAAAGAAAGAAGAAGAAGGGATAATGTCATATATATTAAGAGAGTACTCTACTCCGAGCAAGGGGCTGTTCGCTCTGATCGCATTTCCCATCCGCCGTTGGCTCAGCTGCTGGACCTCAGCCATATGGACCGGATGTTGCCTATCTTGGACATAGTCGATACTCTTCTCACTAGAGAAGTGCGATTTCGACATGGATTTTTGCGGTTTTCGATGGGACAAGTTGATGTCGGCCGCATTGCAAGAAGCAATCTCCGCTAGAGAAAAAAGTAAGAGAGGTTTGGCCTAAGAGGCTGCACGCTTGTGCAGTTCAGACAGCTGAAGTTGTTAGCCAGTAGACTATCGTTTTCAGGAACAGGCTAGGCGTTGGTCGAAAGCGAGGGACTATTGGAAAATGGGCGGCTGAGCCGTGTAACCGATACGCCAAGGGGAAAATGGAGAACTTGGGTAAAGCTAAGATGAGGGTATGATACCATTTCGTGACGCTATGGGGGGGGAGTGATGGAGATTTGATCTTGGCAAGCGTACAGATTTGTATCAATACTCCGTAGGCGGAGGCCCGATACCCTCCTGAATCGCGGCGTCAGCGTTGGGAGGCTTCTGGTGAGGGTAGAGTCTGCAAGGGGTATTCTAAGTGTGGGTATAGGGAGTTTGTTAATGTTGAATATATCCGGCCAGGTCAAGCCGATTTGATGCGGATGAGTGGCTAGACTTGACCACATGGATTTTGACTGGGAGCTGAACTGTATTTGGTGATCTAGCACGTATTAACAGGCGTTCACTTGGTGTTAATCATGAAATCTCCCGAGCCCTCAAGCTCAGAAGTGTCCAAAAAGGAGCCAAATTGTGAAGCAAGAAGTCGTAGAGATTGATTGTAACTTTGTGTTGTTGGCTCTTTTCCTACCCCTGTTTGAGTCCAACTTTCCTGTGGAGTCGTGGGCTAAGCGATGCGGCTAACTGTTCCTGCATCATGGTTGACCAATAGCACCTTGTTCCAGCTCGAGTCATCACCATAAGGCTACAAGGGCTAAAATCATAGTGTGAATATTGGAGGCTATTGGAGGCTATTGTCATTGCTGAACAACGTTAGGCAGGTGCTGGTTTCCTCTTTTCGACGTTCTGTTGGATGTTTAAGCCCCTGACAGGAAATTGATCATCACTATAACTCAACTTAACGGCGATAAAGCCAAGAACCGACCCCTCGGGCTCTGCTCATGTTGTGACACAGCGGATCGGAAGGGCCATTCCCTGCCATTGATCGGCATTCTTCGCTTTCTTCCGAGAATCCTTACTAGAGTGACATCAGATGTTTACTACAATCTACCTTAGACCTACATACTACCTACTTTCTTGGACCATCATGCAAATAGATGCATGGCTTACTTTGAAAAACAAAACATGTGCATTGTATAATAAAGGGGGTTTAGTTGCTAGGTAGTCTGAGTCTTCTCCGGCTTGGCTGTGATTGTGGCTTTCGTTCTTTTTTCCTTCCGGTGAACCTAGAACTCATAGTTGCTCATTCAACAACAGGCACTAACCAACTTATCAGCTAGTCCAATATTTACCAATATTTCGGTTTCAAAAGACATCAGGTGTGGCATATTCATAACGCCCATTGATTACTTCTTATATCTCAGGTATGACCCCCTGAGGTCTGTGGTCTGTGGCCACTCTCAGGACTCAGGTTCTGTTCCTATCTTGCTACTGGGTTTTCCATTCAACAGCCGCACATCCACCGCCTTTTGTCGACGCACAGTCTATTTCCAGCGCCTTCTCGTTCCAGGATCTAGTCGTTTCACTTGGCCGACAACTTTGTGTCTCTAGCCCGGATGAGTGAATACAGCATCGCGGTCTTGGCCCTCGAATTCGGGTGCGATGTCGATTTCCTCACATTGTTAAACATGCCGGACCTTCTTGTCCTCGTCCTGCAGGGTATAGAACGAGCTTGAACTGTTATCCACTGTGGGTTTAATCCAATGGAACGACTTGGAGTCACAGTTGATCTCATGACTGTGTTGTGTCATTTGATGCGACAAAACCTCCACTTGTTGGTCACAAATATCACTATTTTAGGTCAGAGGAGAATCGAGAGATTTGAGACAATGAAAATCAATTCTACTGATTCACGCTAAATACATTCAGAAACCTCTATCAAGCGACATCGCTCGCGGATCTATAATATACGAATAGGAAACCCTCGGCTCAGTCATGAGTGGATATTGTGCACTTAGGCAGTATCCAAAACGATGACCTCGGCCTCCACCTCTCCAATGCTTTCCACTGCGAGCTTGTCTCCAGCATTGACGCCCTCAATGAAGGCGCCGTCGCCTTCGACGATCTCAGCATCCTCGCGGCCATCCAGCCGGATCTTGGCCTTTCCTCCCTTGGTCATGGGAACGTGCACGTAAACCTTTCTCTTGGTTTGCTCAGTAGCGCCTCCGCCGACTGTCCATTCGAACTTGTTCGCTGGCTCAATGATTCCGGCTCCCATGACAAAGTCGGCGTGGATGGGAATGGTGTCGGGGATAACAGGTTCAGCATCTTTCTCCTGCTGAGCAGTAGCCTCCTCGCCGCCCTTTAGAGGGCTCAGAATGTTGACGAAGCCCTGTCTCTTGGACTCATCGCTGAAGTGACGGGTGTGGTATCGGGGAACGAGACCGCGCTTCCAGGGGATGGCCCAGATCTGCAGAAAGTGCACGGTATCGGACTTGTGCTCGTTGAATTCAGAGTGGGCGATGCCAGTTCCACCAGTAGTGAACTGAACATCTCCTCGCTTCATGCGGTAGAACTTGTCAGACTGGCCTCCTTCCTTGCCCTTGGTGAGCATTGAGTCTCGGTGTGTAAGTTCTCCTCCAAGGATGTAAGAGAAGATCTCAAAATCACGGTGAGGGTGTGTGGGGAAACCCGAGTTGGCCTTTACACGATCCTCGTTGAGGACGCGGAGAGAGCCAAAGTGAGTGAATCTCGGGTCATACCAGTCGGCAAAGGAGAACGAGTGGTATGTGTTGAGCCAGCCATGGTCGCTGTGACCTCTGTTGCCGGAAAGGTGAGGGGTGATCTTTGCTTGGCGGAGTGACTTGGACATATTCTTTGCAGCGTTGATCATTTGGCTCTGATGAGCTGTTTGGTTTGTTGAAGTCGTTTTGTTTGTAGAGATGAAGTTTGTTGTAAGTTGTTGAATGTGGTTGATGTAGCTGTTTGCTGGTGAATAGATGATGATGAGGATGGAAACTGCAGCGACGAAAATCGCAATCAAGGGACCGGATCGAAACATATATAGTCGAATTCACCGAATTCACGAGAAGCTGCTTGTATGCAAATGAATTGAATTTGAATTAGATGTTGATTGAAAAACGCTGACAAGATATAGCTAATTGTGCTTTGCCATCACTCACTAACTTTGTCATCATTGCTCAGCGGATTGGTCAATGACTGACACTGCCGATTGTGGGGAAGCATGAAAGATTTTAGTTGATTATCTCAGGCTTACAGAGACACTACTAATGGTCACGTGACTGATCGGCAATCGAAACTCGATCCAACGGATACAGTACGGATGTACGGATAGTGGATAGTGCCCCCATGGAAAACGTCTTGACGTTGGTTGGTTACAAATAAACTTAGGAAGAGACGTTGAATACGAGGCGGCGCAACTGTTTTTCATTTTATTCTTTCGATGAGACCGTTTATGCGTGGCTGGAAGGTTGGATGTTCAGCTGATTGACAGGTAATCAGACCGTTAGTCCAAGTCAGCCACCCATCCACCACGTCCGTCCTCACTTGAGGGAGAGAGAAAACCAGATTGTCCAGCATTGATCTTGACAGGGAACCCCATTTTCTTATTCGTTAATTGACAATCGTTCCAAAAGACTGGGAGACAGTGTTTCTCTTCTACTATCCCTTGCTGCTGACCTGACTACTATGACGCAGAGGGAACCTGACGCTTTGACAACCAACCTCTCAAAGATTGAGAAAGGATATCAAACATCAGCAATCAATACAATCCTGGTCTTTTTCAATTTATTTTTGTTTCTTATGTTGCACGTACCTTGCATATGAAGGGGTATGAGATACAGTAATTACGGATATAGCTCGTGCCCTTGCAGGAAAATGCTATGTGTACAATATTCGGGTCACCAGTGGGTCGGTAATGTGGCTACTTTGGCTGGTGTGAGCCAAGTTCATGTTGCTTTTGCATTGAGAGTTCGCATTGACAATATGTTTGACGGTCCGGTGAATTATTTTATGACTCTGCTGATCTAATGACTATGTCATTATTATTCTCACATTTTTCTATTAGTACGAGATATCGTGTTGGTATAAAATTGGATGCCTCACCGCACCTCCGCTGTTGTGCAACTCTCGTGTTACTCTCACCCTAAATTCTCTCCCCTGTTCGACGCACACAATCTGTCAAGCTCAAACAAACTTCGATTAGTTAAGTTGATAACAAACACTAGACTAGTATCTGAAACGGTCAACATGACACTTTGAGCCCATATTCGAACATCTAAACACTCGCCAAAACCATGAGAGGAAGCCGAGCTGATTGTCTAGGTAAGTAAGCTGTTTAGGTGGTTGGTGATGTCTCAGGCCCCTGTCAATCATGGGTGGGAACTACTAGTCTGGGGTAAGACGGACGTCATTGTTTTCTCAATTAAGAGGACTAGTGTAGCGAGCTTTACAAACCGAGATGGACATCTGAGCACAATTCTTGTGAGATAGAAACAAATCGAGAGTAGCCTGAACGATTGATAGCCTCACTAACCCCCTATTCATCTAGACCCAATCCATATTCATCATTCTCTAAATGAAGGTGTAATTGTGACAGCCCAAGCCGTCAGCCATTGACTCTCATGGTGAAGCTTGCTCCCGACGGGCCGTATGATTTAAGCCCGAACAGGTCTAGCCAAACTTTGCGCTGGCCTTGTTCTTGCCCGTGCAGTGACAACACAACAGCCGCAAGACATCCCATTACCATCCCATGGGAACCCGACTTTTCTGTGTGCCCAACATTTTCCTCTTTCCTACACTCATAAGAACCTCCCGAGACCTCTCTCTTGATGCTTCTATAACATTGACAATTTTGCTTCACTTTTTTTTGCTTCTAGTGGTAAGTCATTCTCTTCCCTGTCATCTTTAAGACAACCAGTGTTGGTGGGGCGCGGAGGCTGGGAACACTTAGTGCCTTTATTACTATCATTACCAGCCTCTTCAAAGAACCCAACCTCGCGAAAAGAGTCTTCATAGTCCAACCATATCTCATATTTTCTCTTTAGCCTGCAGCATGCCTTTGCTATTTTCTCTCTAGAATCCTGTTTCGTGCTATCAATTGGTCCTGAGACGAAGAGTGAGTGTGGAGAGTGGGAACAAAGCAAGTCGGTCTGCATCTGCAAGCCAAGTTTATACCCTCCCTCCCAATATCAGAACCAAACAGGAAACAAGTCTAGTCGACCTGCCCAAACCAGCATGAACTTCCAAAACCTCAACTTCGACTTTGTGGAAGGACCTCGTATGTGACACTACACCCTCTTTTTCCTCAAACATCTGATTTTGGACACCACACATCTGCTACACAATCTGCATCTACATCTGCGTCTGCATCTGCGTCTACACCTACACATACACCCATCACACCTCCAACTACTACACCTTCGTTCACTCTCGGTGTCACTGACCGGCAAACCCTCACAGGCCAAGGCCCTCCAAAGAGACAAACTCCAGGCCAGCAATCAATTGACGACGACGATCAATCGCAGCCAATCCTTCATCCTTACTATGATCTTAGACAGCGTGTAGGCCGCAACTCAACCAACCCTTCAGCATCGCCACCTGGTGCTCTCTTCTTCGCTCCTTCGCCGCCCTCACTACCTCCATCCAAGGTCACTGCCTCATCAGCTGAAATTTACGGCCCCGAACGACTCTTCGGCTCTGAACTACCTGGAGGCTTTGCAGCGCCTACACCGCCAACACAAACACATTACACTGCTCCGCCTAGGCCTCGATCAGCTCGCAGTGCTCGAGCTGCACCGTCTACTTCTGTTGCTCCCGCAAGTCCTCCTGCGGCTGTTCGCCCTACGTCTGTACGCTTCGACGAGGCACAACTGGCCATGTTCGCCGCCGAGAACTCAGCTCGCATGGCGAGCATCAAGGATGAATTGACGATAGCCGCTGGCAAAGTCACTCCTGGTGTCGACGATACGCCTTATATTCAGTATGCTCTCGAAGCACTTACCAGAAATCATGGTGGTCCTTCTAATGCGCGATTCCCCTCTGGTTCATCAAATGAGTATGAGGATGATTACGCGCAACCAAGACGGTATGCCAACGACGAGATGGGACACCATCAATTGAGACGCCCGGAGCCCGCTTACGTTGAAGATCGTTTACCAGAACCGATCGAAACACGCGCGCCCCAAGAAGAGATCCCTACCGAGATGTTCCACGCTGCTCCAGCGGCTCGTCACGAAGTGCGAAATCCTCCTAAACCACCGACTCCCTCAAGCCAATCTGAACAAGACCAATTCGCCCAACGGGAAAAGGCTCGTCCTCGATCCATTCCTGTCGACCGAGCGCATCCTCCTCTCACATTTAAGCCCGCCATTATTCGACCAATCTCTCTTAGCATCTTTGCTGTACTGTGTCTGCTCATGATCGCCGCTCTCATCTTCTGCGCTGTCTACTCACAGAAAAAATTCGGATTCACACCGTATCCTGGAAGTATATACAGCGGCCAATATTTCTTGTTTCGCATCATGCCTCAAATTTTCGCCGCCATTGTCCTCCTTTACGCGCAATCGGTCGTCGCTGCTTCAATGCGAACACTCCCATTCGCGGCCATGGCCGATGCTGAGCCCCGAACACGATACCTCGCACTATTTCGAAGACTGTATCCTCTAACTTTCTTGTTACCATCGCTGACAGGCCCTTGGCAATTTCAATTTTTCAGTGTTTGCACATGGCTCGCCAACTTCACCATTCCTCTCATGAGCACTGCTTTCTCCTGCATCTATCAAGATGGCAACTGGGTTTGGGCTGCAGTGCAGGGTATCGCTTGGACGCTTGTCGCAATCTATATTCTGTTGCTAACTGCAACCATCTTGCTGATGCTGTACTGGTCAAAGCGGTGGACAGGCCTCATGTGGGATATCCGATCTCTGGGGCATCTTCTTCCACTACTGAGCCAGAGCAATACCACCAAAAGCTACGAGGGCGTCGATGTGGTTCAAAGAAGCTCTTTGTTTCAGGCTCAACTCCGGGATCGCCATCTTGACCGACTTGGATACTGGCAGATGGATGGCCCACAAGGTGGCATGTGGTATGGCATTGGTTCTGTGGGCGAAGATTTCCAAGGCGACCGCAGTACTTACAAAATCATCCCCAAGAAGGCCAGCTACAACATCTCACCTGCTTCATCCCGTGATGATCTTGAGGCCGAGGTCCGCTATGCGCATTATAGGTACTTGCACATTGCTCTACGCACTCCCGTCATTCTCGGCTCGGTCGTCTTCATGACTCTCTTCATTCTGGCCATTCTCGTGGTCTCCTTCTTGCCACAGACCAGGCTGGATCAGGGTTATTTCCCTCAAGTCCCAGCAAGGCCCAATGGCGGATCTTTCTCTGCGGCTAATTTCCTCTACGCCTTTGTCCCTTCGGTTTTGGGTATGATCATGTTCCTACTCTTCCAAAGCGTCGACCATGCTCTGCGGGTTCATCAACCTTGGGCGGATCTATCCAGGTCATCTGGCTCAATTGCGTCTAAGTCCATCCTTGTCGACTACGCCGCCTGCCTTCCGTTCCAATCTACTTGGAACGCTCTTCGCAACGGCCATTGGCGTGTTGCAGTGATGTCTTTCATGGCCACCATCTTCATTTTTATCCCCATCCTTGCTGGTGGCCTTTTCATGGCCCTCACCAACTTCCGCGGCCAAGTTAAGATGTTTCCCAACATGCCTGTCTTCGGCGTCCTACTTGCCTTTTTGTTCCTCTACCTTGGCTGTCTCACCCTGATGCTGCCTCGTCGTCAAGCTCTCCGCATTCCCCATCCCGTCAACTGTCTCGCAGAGCTCATCGCCCTGTGCACAGCTGAGGACACAGTTCATGACGAAGCCTTCTTGGCTGTCCGTGACACCAAAGACCTCAAGTCACGTCTGGGCCTCGATCGTCCCAACTCTCGTGAGCAATCGAGATGGTACTTTGGCGTTGCAGCAGGCCGCGACGAGCGTCGCTTGAGCGTTCGCCCCATGCAAAAGTTTACCGAGAAGATGAGATCGACAAGGTCTCTGTAATAACGATCAGACGCACGATTTATGTTGTAATTTGTTGTGCAGGGGGGTTGACAAGACCGTGTGTTATCTGACGATACGAATTTATCATGAAAATGAAGTTGCGAGTTTTGCTTTGGCTTTTAGATGCCTGTTGCTTTTGCTAGTTTGGGATACTGTCAGCGTTTTCTGTTTACACTTACATGCATTGGTTGCATTATTTTTGGCTTTTGGGATTTTGGCGTTTTGGAAAGAATGAATGGATACCTGATGCTCACATGCTAGATCATGGTTTGTTTATGTATGGTGACGAGAAAGAATATTTACGACAGGAGGAATGAATCTAATGGAATGCTTCATATGTTGCTGGGGGTTTGAGGAATTTCGTCACCGTTTGGATAAAAAGTTGTGTCTCAGTTACTATTAGACTGTCTGTGTCATATTTCTGGCTTGATCTAGAACGATTCAATAGGATGAATTTATGGAGAGGAGAGACTGTTGAGGCCCTTGACTCAAATACTTGCTTGTTGTCAGACACGATACAGGCCATGACATGTCTTCGACCTGTGTAGTATGTGATAATCGTCACAGACAACATCCGCTGGTGGTTGGCTGAGACATTGCCAACCTCAACAAAGCATTGATTCATATCAGCACTAAGAAGCACATGACAACCATGTTAAGTGACAAGCAGTTTCAGGATGTCATCATTGAACTAATCCAGTAATGTATTCAAGCATGTGCATAGAATTTGGTAATAAATCGTTAAGTCTCTTCGTTGTCCTATCCCTTTTTGGAACTCCCAGCTCAAACAAGGAATGTTCTTTCATGAGAACATGTATCCCTTCGGTCTGTGCACCTACAGTCCAAGCCTTTGTTCTCAGGTCAATGACAAGCCATTTTCTTGGCCCGCTCCGATTTTTGGCATCATGTGCTTTTGTTCTTTGAGCAGATTCCATGTGACAAAGGAAAGAATGAAACGAACAGATTGTTCGCAGAGCATTCGCTCGGCCTCGAGCTTTAGGGAGTGTTTTTCCAGGACTCCGTGCTGGCGTGATCCATAAGAAAAGTCGTTTGATAGTCATGTTGCGTCTAGTAACGTCGATACGTGCGGTGGAAAATTCCACTCAATCATAAAAGAGGGTAAATATGTCGTGAGTAGTCGTAGAGACATTCGTAGTTGGTATCATATACAAGAATTTTGGAAGAATAAAAGAATGTGGGGGGGAAACAATGAGCAAATAAAGGTAGGATAAGTTTCAGCCTCGACTGCGTCGTCCTAGCATTCGCCCTAGCACATCATTTTGTCGCTTGCGGGGCGATGAATGGGCAGTTCGTTGACCTGATTTACGTTGGTCACTTGCCGACCGACGATGAAACCAGAATGAGCGGCTCCCAGATTCAGTATCAGAGTCATCATCGTACTCGAACACCGAGTGGGGCTCCGCTTCCGGAGCCTCTTCCGCCTCCGGTGGTGGCGTTGGCGGTAGAGGCCGCATGCAAGGGAGAGACTTCTTTGAGGACATGACAGAAGCGGGAGGCTGGGAGCTTGTAGAACAAAGACGTCTGGTAGGATTGCGTGAGGCGGTTTCAAAGTAGGAATCTCGTTCTGGAGGTGTTGGAAGTCGTGTCTCTTGCGCCGTTGTTGGGCGACTGTCCTTTGGTGTAATGGGGCGAGGCGAGTCTTGAGTAACAGCAAAATGTGCAACAAGGGGCGAGTTCTGAAGAGAGCGGAAAACGTAAACCTCTTCGTGCGGACGAGGTGGTCGTTGAGGCTTTTGCTTCACGTCTCGAGAACATTGCCATGATGGAGCTTGTGGTGCAGTGCGAGGTGGCAGAGGGAGTGGTTTTGGAAAGGGGGAATAGGTTGTTGCCGGCTTTCGACTTTGGTTGCGAGAGTTTCCAGAAAGAGGCCATGCCTTGGCGCGGTACTCCTCTGCTTGCTTTTGCCATCTTTGCTGTTGTTGCTTCAGTTCCAGATGCTTTTGACGTTGTTGCTGTTGTTGGGTGATTGGAATCGAGGCCGGACCTTGCTTCCTAGGTTGAAGTTCAAGCTTGGTAGATTTGCTTGGAAGCCAGAAGCTGTCCCATAGCTCCGCGCCATGGGCATGGTACTGATAGTCATCGTCCAGAGAGACCTCTGAGTCTGTTCGGTCATCGATCAGACTGGGCGAAGACCCCTCGGATCCCAAAGACGCCCTGTCGTCTGAGAAGCGGCTCCGAACATAGGGTGATGGACGTTCCGGTTGCTGAGGGTATGAGTAGTTGGTAACAGGGTAGTACTTGGAAACGAGTTTGAGATCGGCGAGCTTGCTAGAGCGCTCCATGTTGGACCGTTGAATTGGCAAAACGAAATTAACTTGCAACAATATTGGTATCAAAATGAAGAAACCAGGGATGCAGACGGTATGATATACAAATAGATGTGAAAGCAGAGCTGTCAAAGAGATGTTGAAACATGAGCGTGGGTCCACTACACCCACTTGAGGCTTTGCATTGCAGGTGTTCTAAATGTTGATAGAGCATGCCCCCTTGGTCTGGAGGGGCATTCCTGGGTAGAGGGGCTGCTAAGTCTAGCCATCCCTCTTGTCAGACAACCTCAAGCATTCCGACACTCACATCTTGTTCAAGGGCTTGAACTAGTTTGGGCTCGGGCCTCGGGGGATTGTTGGCATGCAGCCGCGAGTGATCCCTTGCGTCATGTTTTTGGGTGTCGTTTCTCTGTTAGACTTGCAGCCTGCATCAGAAGAAATGACTGCAGATGCATGTATATTTGCTTTGCTGCGCTTGCGGTCCATCGGAACAACAAATATCAAGTCTGAAGGGTACCTCTTCCGATGGCAAAAAGCAACCTCGAAGGTCCGAGAGAAGTATCGGATTCTAGCACTTTGACAAAACCAAAATAACTCTCCTCAGAAGGAACAAAGAGAAACTTACGGACAGTGCTACTCACTGTTCCCACACTTGACTTGTTCATGTAAAACAAGAAAGGGCTTCCTTGTATCCATGGTATGGCTCGCTCGCGTCTGGATGGCTTCAGCGATTTCGTCAATTCCTCGATCCGAAGCTGCTTAGTGTCATCATTCAACACCTACTGCGGTATCCCCTGATCGAACGGACAGGCTTCCCAAGAATCGGGTCCATAGCCCTGAGCCGAGACACGCAGGACTCGTGAGGTTTGATCCCCGGGGAATGGAGCGGACGATACCAGTGATCAGCAGCGAGGCTGGTGTTCAAGGTCTCTCTCTATTTTTGTCGGCCGCTGTGAACTGGGCAGTTGAGTCTTTGTTCAAGACGAGAACCACAGTATTGCCGAAATCGATGTTTTACATCAAACAGCATAAACTCCATCTTCTAATTAATTTTTTTCCCACGATAACGACGGCAGTGCGCTGGCTTGCCGTGATACGCGTCTGGGCGCTCTATTCATTCGAGGCATCTCAACAGGGCAGATCAGGCTCGCATCAGGCATTCAATATGGGGAACAGCAAGACCTGGACCAGCTGTATGAAATGGAACACGAGTCGAGCTCACTGACACAGACACGGCCTGTACCGAAACCTCGAGCGAAGACGCATCCTCCCTGCTTGATTATCGAGTCCTTTGGGTGGAGTCGTGAGACACTTGTCTCCGATAGCTCGGGAAAACGTCTGATGAGAGCTGTTCGAGTAAACACAGTGGACCCTGATCCGTAGCAACGTGTTTCTGGTGGAAGAAGAAAACATTCGATTGAATCTGGACGCATGAGCCGGCAAGTCCGCGCGTTATTTCACTTGAGAAAAGAAACGAAACGAAAAGGTGAGAGGTCCAGGTTGGAGAGAATGTCGATGTCGAATGCGGGTGTAGAAAAGAGGGAATGGGCAAAAGGCTAGGTAGGCATCCAGGAACAGGCAAGCGGGCAAACAGGCTACCCCTATCAGGCTCGTAATGTCCATGTTGGGGCATTTGTTCAGCCCCATTCATGGCGAAAGTCAACTACCAGGTAGGTGTCTGGCGTAGGTCAGCAAACATCGCCCTGCTTGAGGCTTTTTCGAAAAACAAAACATTTACCAAAGCTGAGAGGGAGACAAGAGAAAAGAAGAAGAGAAAAAATGACAGGTCTATCGGAAGAGGTGATACAATGCCCCAACCCTCAGCTTTACCCCTGACTTTGGCATCATCAACCTGTCAAGTGTCAAGTCGCAGATCTCTGTGAACCAGGAGATGCAGCTGCAGCTGCAGCTTCTCTCTCTCTGCATTAGTCCGGTTCATGCTGAGCTACTATTGACGCAGGGTCCCTTCCGCCTTGGCAAAAGCTGCCTCTTCCGTGTATACGCATCCAATAGCCTATGCCATGCATATGTATTCTTCTCCCTTGGGTAACATGACATTGGCTATTTTTCCGCAGTCGAAAAGTCCGATTCCATGACACAGGGAAATTTTATCGAGTGGGACCTCATACCTTTGAACCTTTTGCTTCACTAAGGCAGCTGAGAAAGTCAATTTTCATTCGCGTCTTCTAGATAGGGTAGCACCAAGGACAATGATAGTAACCGACAAAATCCCTTGCTCAGCCATTGAACCTAAGACAGCTAGCACCAAAGCTCCCGACAGCTTCGGGCTTTGATGATCCCTTCCCTCGACAGTTTGGGCAACGCATGTCTCAAAGAATGGTCTTGCGGCAGACTAACAACCAATCTTTGGGACTCTTCCGAGACTCAAATTGTTCGATTACAGGCTTTTCCCGATCTTTGATCGGCGATCTGGAGTTTCATGTCCTTTTTTCTACGCCGGCATCAGTCGTGACGTCAAGTATATGACAGCTCTTCAGCAGGAGGAATGGCGATGGTACTCGGCGAGGAGGCGTCTGGTGGTTCTAGCATACGCCTTGCGTGAGCCACATAGTTTCGATCGAACAAGTGCTCGATCGAAAGTGTTTCTATCACTATCCAGCTGAGATACAGAGGAAGGTCGTGCTTGCATCGTGGCTGCATACTGATGCAAACCATGCATATTGTTGAGATCGGGATGAACGAGAGATCTTGGGAAATTCATGAGCTGACCGCTTTCTTTCATGCATGATAAACAATCAGCCTCTTGAGGTCTTTGTGGTAAGGAGACGTTGAACTTAGCCCTGACAGGTGCAAGGTCGTTGATCGTCGAGTCCAGGGACATGCTGAACGCTATCTCGGTCCCTGTCGCTTGACTAGCTCTTCGCATTAGTTCCTGATGAGCTGATCAACCATACAGCAGCCCGCTTACTTGCCTACTATCAAGGAACCATCTCAACGATCTCGATGCACTTACGTGCAGTCCTAGAGGCGTCCAGTGAAATCACTGCGATGGTGCCTTTAGTCCAATAGCGGCACAGGATATCTCAGGAACATGGATTTCTGCGTAGGGATGCATTTCATGCGGTGGTTGCAACCACCATGGGATTCTGCTCGATCGCTCGATCATTCAAGACACTATGTGTTTGCAAGAGTTCTGTATTATAATAAGAAGCGATGGGCTCATTAAACTTGTGGCCCTCCTCCATTTCTCACCGGCCATGAAATTTCCCCAATCAAGACGAAATGGGAGACCGTCGTAACCTTTACTTCTATGATTACCATCCATCCTTGAAGATGTTCACGAACTACGAGAAATCAAGCGGCGCCATTCACACGGTTTCATTCCAATTCCCTACCCGACAACCCACCCGATAGAACCACACAACGCCAGAAGGGGGGTTTTCAGTAAGACACGGCTATTGAGATCCAAGCCAACAGTATCTTCCAAGCCATCTGACAGGTGAGGGCGAGGCATTTAGACAATGGAGTACGGTTTGCCGAGAAGTTACCCTACAGAACTTCAGCGGACCAGCTCAATGGATGTCTCAGACGGAAGAGAAAGCTGAGTTCCGACTCAAGGGATAGTATGGTGCCAATCCGGAGGGTCTCCGAAGAAACATGTCCAGTAGGATTCTCTACGTTTTTGGGACTCGAAGAGCGCTTTCCAGTTCCCACATAATTCGAAAGAAGGGACAACTTGACAAAATCAAGAGCTCTCAGCACTTTGCGACACGTTTGGATAGGACTTGATACAAACGTGGAGCTAAGCCAAATCTAGATCCAACAGGCGATCAATAGACGTCGGTTTTCCATTTAGAGCCGATGTTAAACCTTGTTGGCACTGGCTGGATGCGGATCATACGACATCATTTTCAGATCGAAGCTCTTTAGCCAAAACCCAGGTTCAGCTTCAATTTCGACTCCTACACCAATGAACAAAACTCTGATTGGAAGCTGAGGACCCTGATTACGGGGCGTGCCGTGGTTCCCGTACGTTAGACCAATTCGAGCGATAAAGATGTTTCTTGAGGCTGCTATACCACTGCTATCTTGTTCAAGCAATTGACAGTTCACTGGCTTCCAGATCACATAGCTATGTTCCCAAGTTTCATGTAGTTTAGGTTCTTCCACTGACGTTGCTCTCAAACCTAAAACCGGCGGTAAGGCTCGAAACAGAATACGGTATGCAGCTGTAGGAAACGTGGCAGACAACCGTTGTTCCGCTTAACGCCATGACGCAGTGTTACACCCGGGCCCATTTCCGTTTCCTAATTCGCCCAAGTCAACCAGCTGCTCGGTGCAGCCTAGTGGAGAAGCGAAGCGATCTCCAAAGGTACCAAGTTGCTGAGGCATCCGTACAGAAGACAGAGTTGGGCGAAAACCAGGGGATTGGGCGGGATCGAGATCCGATATCCGGTAAATGACAACGGAGGGAACATCCAAACGAGATGGGCCCAAGGGGTTAGGCTTTATGGGACCCAATGGCCACTAGTTTGGCGAAAACATTGTCAGCAAGCTCAAGGCCAATGATACCATCCGCCTTACGCAGATTGCCCAAGGTTCAACCCAGCGCAGCGTTGGGCCCTTGCACATATGCACTGGAGTCCGCTTCGGCACTGAACCTTCCAGGAGGCAGCAGGAAGCTTAGGATACAGAAACTAAGTGGTTCGAGAGCGGGTGTAAGACCCCATCTCTCGGAGGTAGACTCGAGTCTTCTTAGGCTCTGAGGGTAAAACCGCCCACCGCCTCGTCAAATCTTCCACGAACCTGTGACGACTCTGTAAGAGAGATCCAAGCCCCCCAGTCTACCCATTTTATTATCCGCTCTTTGTCATGCAACAACTGTCACGGTGATCATAAGGCAACGAAGCATAACATGTGCATATTGGGCAAGTGGAACGAGCCGAGATCAGACGAGTCGAGGTGAGACACCGATGCTCTGAATGTTACGGGTTTGACATTTAGAGTCAGTGAAAGGAACGATTAACGGGTCAAACGTCAGTCCCGAGACAATGCCTGGCAAAACCTAGTTCATGGGATGATTTCGAGGTCTCGGTAAAGGCTTCTCAATGGTTAATTGGACATACTCTCTTTTCATGTCGTACGGAGTGCTGTCTAATACCTTGCGCACATCTACATGGAAATACAGTCATTATACTGCAAAATCTTGTCTGTAGCAATAGCTTTTGCAAATCTGACATCTGGCTGAATAGGTGGATTATGGAAGCAATCATAGCCGAATGTCTTTGTACTCCATCACTCCGCATCGTCTATCTTGTATGCATACGGGTTACAGGGCGTTCGGATCTTGGTATTGTGTTGAACACTGACGGTTTGCCAACGTAATAAAGACTCTCGATCCTGGTCCAGTTGTGCCTTAAACAAGCTGGCAGTATTAGTTGCATTAGCGACCTAGGCACCTACTAAATTAGTTACTTCTTAGGTAGGTAGGTAGGTAGGTATTAATATGCACCAGAGCAAACCCTTTCATGACCAAGTTAAAAACCTGGCGCACATTAAGTCGCAGACTAATCGAGGCACGGCAGTGCAAGTCTGATCGAGGGAGGAGCGGTCCAGCTGGCACAGCTTTCTTCTTTTAGTCCGCTACGTCAGTGCGCTCTTTCTTCTTTTCCCTTCCCTTCCAACTTAGTAGGGATTCAAACTTCTTCCATTCATTATTTCATTATCACACTCTGAACAATGTCATCTCAGCGTGTGCGCGGATAACCAAAACTTCAGCGAGACGCCATTGGCTTGTAAGAGGGCATGTCGGCATTATATTGTGCTGCCCTTGCTTCCTTCGTCTTTCCCAGCCGCTCGATTTACTTAGCTCTTGCGGACACCGAGTTGCGCATGACGGCCTCGACATAAACATATGGGCTATCGCACGTCGATTGCGAATACCGAGCCGGAATCAAATTCGCTGGACGAAAAAAGAAAAAGAAAAAAAAAGCTGTCAAAACACATATTCTTTAGGATTTCCAGCGAGGACAATCGATAAGTAACCACGGTCACACGCGCGCAGACGGGTGAACAAACTAGACGTGCCGTGGCTTTTGCGCCTAGATCATATCTACAACATATGCGACTGCGCGCATTCAAGTCGCGTCGCCTTTGCAAAATCAGCGACACGAAGCAATTGGTTACTTCAACCAAAGTTCGACCACCGAGTATCCTCAAATTTTACGCATCGCGTGCGCGTGCATTGTGCTAGCAGTCTCAAGTTTCCCTCTTATTAGTGGCCCGTTTCTCTAAGGACTTTTCTGGCCTTGGCCTGGCAGGCGGCCGGCCACAGCAGCTCCCAGCACCAACCCCCCAAATTTCCAGCTTTGGCCCAGCTTTGGGTTCCCTGCCACCAGCTTTTTTTTGACATCACCAGCCGATGCCCATCCTCTTAGGCCCGCACTGAGACTCACCACCCGACCTGATTCTTCTCACCTTAACCTCGCTCGCCTCAACATTCCAGTCGGGCAATTATACTCTCGGCCCTGTTTCGAGTGGACTCAGACTCAGACTCAGATCAGACTGAGACTTGGTTGTCCTTCCCGAGACCAAATCGCAATTATTCTTAGTTTGAGTTGGGCTACTCTACTGCGATCTGCTCACCGGTTGGCAACTCAAAAAAAAAGAGCCCGACTTTGTACAACGCATCAAGAGCTTCCCCCACTCCACCACTACGGCCCTCCACCGCAACGCAACACACCACCAGCGCCCGCTGGTGATCCATCAACTTGTCGAACTTTCATAACCTAATTCCTCGCCCCTTCAGCGCCGCAGAAGTGACTAGAATACGCTCGTCCTCTGCTTCTTACGACCGTCACGACCTTAACGCGCCCACGACCCCTGCCCAGCACCAGCAACGCCAGCACTCAAGAGTTCCTAGCTCCAGCTCACGGCCACTGCTCAATCAAACCCAAGATCCTATTGAGCGACTCTCTACGCCCCGAAGTCTTCGTCGAACCCCCAAGTTTGACGCACCTCCGAGTCCAGCTCCCGAGCCTCGTAAATTCCACCGCCGAGCTGCCTCCCTTGGGTTTGAACCCAGGACAGCCTTCGCGCCCGTTGACGATTTACCGGAAAGTCACCCTACTGTATTGGGTCTTGTCCCCGTTCGCTCAACACAGACTCAAGCCCCGCGACCCCGCCGACGGCTTTCACAAGACTTGACCGAGGACCCTGACGAGGTCTCATCCGAGCGTCCCCCGTCCCCTCCGAGACGAGCTCTCTCTGTACCTGCACACTACCCAGAGCCGCACCCTGTACTTAAGATCTCCAAGCATACCCACAGCGCCATCCTCTTTGCACTCGAGGAGGCGCTGCGCAACCCCAATCCTTTCACCCCAGATCTTGAAGAGGAATCTGCAAGTATGGCTGACCTCATGGCTTCTGGAGGTATACCTCCACCCTCCAACGGCAAGCCTGCAGCCCCTCCGTTCCGCCCAGGCTCAGCTCCTGGTCAATCGGGCTCGCCCTCCGGGATTAGAGGTCCGAGGATGATTATGCAGGAGCGCGCAGCTCGTGAAGCACGACAACGCGCAGAGGCCGAGGCACAACAGCGCGAGAGAGCCGAGCAAGAGGCGCGCATTTTGGAACAAGCTCGGAGAGCAGAAGAACAACGTAGATCTGCTTCTGGCATTGCTGGTGGGCAGGGTATCGACACGGAAGGGCGTCAATCCATGAACCCCCAGCGACAGGCGCAAACCGCACCTGATAATACATCAACTCGTCCTCGAGCAAATACTACCGGACAAACACCACAAGGTCGAGCCAGTCGATCTGGTACCACCAACCAACCACCCCCTCAAACTTTTACTGGCCCAGTATCAGGAACACAACCTAACTTTACTGCTCAAGGCGCCGAGAGTGGCAACCAAGGAGGCACCGGTGGCTCAAAACCACGCAACTCCTTTCCTCATGCTTTTGAGCGATGGGAGACGTTGTCTGCTCACTGGGAGGGTCTTACCAGTTATTGGATCCGCAAGCTCGAGCAAAACAAGGATGAGATGAATCGAGATCCTCTGAACCAACAGTTGGCCCGTCAGGTCACAGATCTGTCAGCTGCTGGAGCGAACCTGTTCCATGCTGTCGTTGAGCTCCAGCGTCTTCGTGCAAGCTCTGAGCGAAAGTTCCAACGTTGGTTCTTCGAAACACGTGGGGAATTAGAGCGCGCACAAGAGGTCAACGCTATGCTGGAAGCTGCCTTGGACCAGGAACGCCAAGGCCGAGCCAATGCTATCCGAGACGCTGTCGAAAACGAGCGTGGCACTTCAAAGGCGCAGAAGCAGCTTGCTGAGATGCGCAAGGAGCTGTCTATATCCAAAGAAGAGGCACGCCGAGCATGGGAGGAGCTGGGACGACGCGAGCAGGAGGAGCGCGACAGAACATTGTCTCTTCAGTCAGGACAACCTACCATTGTCGGAGGCGTACAAGTTGTCCCAATGACTCAGGGCGGACCCAGACATCACAGTAGCCGAGCTCAAGGGGCTTACCAAACTGAATATGGATCTGGCTACCCACCCGAGACAACATCGTCTCCCCAGCACCAGCCTCCTGCGACAGGTTCTGGCAATCAATATCGCCAACAAGGACTCCAAGCACCAATGTCTGAGAGTGGTTACAGCGAAGGTGAGTACGTGATTGATGCAAATGGCAACTTCCTGTTAGATGCCCAAGGAAATAAAATTCCCTTCGCTGCACCACCTTCCACTTACTCTGGTTCTGATGGCGAAGCAGAAGAGTATGCAACACCTGCCACCACCGTGCCACCAAGTGGTAAGCATGATTCCCCTTCGACTTCTACGGGAGAGGGGAGTGGTGGCAATGGTGGCCAGTGGACGACTGGCACGCAATCGGACTCTCAGGATTATACCGGTCAAGGGTATGGTACTCCTGGTTGGGAAACAGTCCCTCGCCATCACCACCCTACCCGGCTGAGCGATGTCATGGAAGAGGAGGATGAACGCAGCCGAGCTAGCACGAGCCGTGTTTAGGACTCAACGAGCTCGTTTTGATATAAAAAGCCGACGTATATACTGTTCTGTTCCCGGTCACTAATCTAATTCCACCCTAATAGCGCACACATTCGAAGCACAAGCGAGCACCTAGCAATTGCCCTTTGCGATACGAAGAGGCCGACGGAACACACAAGAGTTGCCAGTTACAGTTTTCTGTCATGTAATATCGTATCACTAGCAGCGTATCTCCACCACGCCAATGGGTGCACTGTACCTGCTCTGGGACCTGGACATTCAACTGGAGGATCTTCATAGACTAAGCCTGCATTTAGAGGGTTTTATCATGTTCTAATTGCGATTCGGTCTTCGGTCTCATCTATTCGGAAATACCCCTTCATGGATCAACCTACTCATGTTATCATTTGCGAATTCGTTCAACAGGGCAACACAGCAAACTTCTTACTACACAGGTTTATGCATGTTTATTTCATTATGTATTTTACTGAGGAGGATTTTGGAGCACTGCAACGCGGAAACATAAAAGCAGCATGCCATGGATATGAGGGTTTCATCCCAGAAATTCTCTTTTCACCTTGTGGCACACTATCTGTCCAGTACGAGTTTTTGGAGTTCGCGTCTACCTCCATGCAAGGCTTCATAGCTAAAACAAGAAAGAAAAGGGGAAGCGGAGTTGGCGGTTTTGGAGTACGGGAAGGAGGTATTTTGGAGTTAATGCAGTCCTGTTTTTCTCATTCATGTATACGACTGCAAGTATCTGGCCACATAATATTCGCTAGATGGGTTCACAGGCCAGGTTTACGAGGACTAGAGTACAGAGATAATGGAAATTTTCTATGCATGGACAAAACAGAAGACCCTAAGACACATGCTCTTGAATAATGGTGTTGCTCGTAAAGCACGACTCATCATGACTTACAAAGGTCATTGTCCACTGCTCCAGGGCAAATTATAATTCTAACCAATGTCGAGGAACACCTAGAGCGTGATGCTTGGGGTTTGTACAGTACATTAACATTGTCCTCATCAATAGCATTCATCGAACACCACAAACGTATATATATATATGAACATTACAGAAGACTGTTTGCAACACATGGATCCCGTTGCCACGAATAATAACCAAGAGCAGACGTAAAGAAACTCTACGCAAGAAAAACGCCTATCGTTCGCCTCCCTTCCCCTATTACAACTCCGAAATGCTAGTTGGGTAAATATTCCGTGCTCATACAGCTGCATCTCCTCTTGCTTCAGAACCCCCCGGTTGTGATGTGGTGCCCCAAGGGAAGCCGTCGCTGGTACTAGCTTGCGACGGTTGTCGACTTGTGTTTCTGAACCAGCTGAGCGAGAGAATATTGTTCAGCGTGCCTGTCTCCGTGGAGCTTCTATTTCTCTGATGCTTACGAGCAACGAGGCCAGGGAAACCTGTGCTCTTCCGCCTTCTTCGGGTCAGTCTTCGAGGGGTCGATTCGGTACTGGGGCCCGACTCTTCTCCGCCTGGGCCACCCGGGAGAGATCTCTTTGTCGGTAACAAGGGTGATGACTCTGTATGACGGGGGAGTGTGCTAGACCGCCGCCTACCACCCGGGGTGGTGGGTTCATCCCTATCCTCTAACTCGCCCCAGATCTCTGCTCGCTCAGCCCACCGTGGGGTTCTCTTTCGAGAAGGAACCAATGGTGTCTCGTTAACCGTGGGCGGGAACGTTTGATAAGTGTGCGGAATCGAATCTTCCTCGGCGACGGCATTATCTGAGCCGAGAAGAGATTCCTCCTCCTCAGTATCTTCCACAAGTCCAAGGCCGGGCGCAAGAGATGATTGGCCAACGCCAGGAGTGTGTTGCTCGTCGCTTAATCGCCATGACAACGCCAACACACCCGAAAGCAAAATAACCGTTCCCAAAGCGATGAGGCATGCCCTGAGGGGTGATATCAAGCTTGTCTGGTTAAAGTATATCAAGCCATCTAAAATGGCAATGATGTTGTAAACACAAAAAACTAAAGGATAAAGAACGGATGTTGAAACCAGCTTCAGACCCCGATGTAAGTAATAGAGCTGGCAGAGCGCCAAAGTGACAAGCGCCATTACGATTGCCCAAGATTCCCAGTGCACGAACTGGTTACGTCCTGCAACGGTCTTGATGACAAGCTCCACAGAGGACTTGGCAAACAGAAGAGCATGAGCAGAGAGATCTCCGCTAATGACACCGTATGTAATGCCTCGGGCTAGTCGAAATCGGGCATCGTGAGATAGGCTCGACATGCTGTTGATGAGATCAATGGAAATTGCCAGCGAGAGAACGAAAAGCGCTTGGAGGATCATCCAAATGATGTATGGTCTTCTCGCCATGAGCGCCAGCAGCTCCTTCAAGTCGTGCGCCGGAGAAGGTATGGCCCCAAAGATCGCGATCAAGACAGCGCCTGTTGTGACAAGAAGGGTGCCAGAGAAAGACCATTTTGTGAAGGGTTCGCTTAAGATTAATGATGCGCATATCGAATTGAAGACCAGGCCTGCAGCCTGCAAAGTCGAAAGAACGGGTAATGGAAGCGTCGAAATCTGAATACTGCTTCCTAAAAGGTTCGCAACGATGAACATTCCCATGCCGATCTGCCATCTCCTCCTTCGGTAAGGTGGTCGTCGAACATCGTGAGGGCCCTTTTCATCTTCGAGTATATGCGACTTTCGTTGCAAGGTAAGACCTAGACTTTGGACACTTGTTGATAATAGTCCAACGATAATTCCAAGCTACAATAGATCGTATTAGCACCATTATTCATTGCAGAAATGCTGTACGCGACGACGTACAGCTATGGTTCCTCCAGAAGAGATGCCGCCAAGCAACCCCATTGCGCCTTTGCCAGGCTCGGGGTCATCTGGCAAGGGAGAGTTGAAGCGGATTGTTGAGACGTCGCATAGGCAATGCCCCCGGTATAGTGGTCGCTTCGTGTGACTGAAACCGCAGATGTTGTAATCGTTTCGATACGGTCAAGAGGAACGACTAGTCAAAGCGCCAATGGTAGGTAGCACGGGAGGTTGTCGAGGTTGTCGCTGGCCAGGTCTATGTACCGCTTTGTGGCGGCAACCTGTAGAAGAAGAACCAAGCGATGATAGGAGAGAAAGAGATGTTTATGTCGATGTGATTTGTCCTGGCTTCGAACTAATCAATAGTTAAGAAAGTCGGAGGCGGACAAGCTTGAGTCGTGCGTGGGACACCTGACGTGAGTAGAGAGGCATGTAGCGCCGACACGAGACTAGCTGTTTAGCCACAGTGGCAGTGCAGTTACATAATGCATGCATGTTCATGCCCAGACACGATATAGGTAGGTAAATTAGAGCAGAATGTGAGTCTCCAAGGTTATGTCATTTCGTTGTGATAACGACACTGAAGTTCTTACAATTATAATTCAGCTTCATCTACCTCTGTTTAAACTACTAAACTACCTACCTAATTCCAATGTCTGTCGGTGTCAGTGACGTTGATTGAGTCTTGCTGGGTGATGCATACTCTAAACAGTGGGGAGAGATTGTGGCTAAATCCCCCCAAAGCTCCAGTTCCCTGCTGGAGCACAGTAAGATGCAGCTAGGACGGAGCTGGTAGGTTGGGTCTTAGGCGGCTGGCGTCACATCACAGCTACCAACTCCATCATAGTCTACCCTCGACCTCACCACCAAAGAGGCCATCTTTAGCCTTTCATCACCGTATCCTCGACCCTGAAAAGGTCTGAACCCCTTCGTACTTCGAATAAACAAACCTATTGTAATCCGAATAAACCCGCCCACCATGTCGCAACACGCTCTATCCGACCAGCAGGTACGCATTACCCGTGCTCAAACGACGCAATCCGTCGTCCATCTCATCAGTCTCGTCTTCTAACGCGCGATGCCCCAAAACAGGTCAACAATGAGCTCAGCAAGATGACGGCGTTCATCAAGCAGGAAGCCATGGAGAAAGCCCGCGAGATCGAGATCAAGGCCAATGAGGAGTTCGAGATCGAGAAGTCCAAGCTTGTCCGCCAGGAGACAGACGCCATCGACAGCCAGTACGAGAAGAAGTTTAAGCAGGCCACCATGTCCCAACAGATCACCCGCTCTACCGTTTCCAACAAGACGCGACTCAAGGTTCTCGGTTCTCGTCAGGAGATGCTCGATAACATCTTCGAGGAGGCTCAGAAGAAGCTCGCCGAGGGTGCCAAGGATAAGGCCAAGTACCAAAAGGCCCTCAAGGGTCTCTTACTAGAGGGTTTCTTTGCTCTCGACGAGCCTGAGCTTCAGGTTCGTGCGCGCAAGAAGGACTACGACGTTGTCAAGAAGGCTATTGAGGAGGCCTCCAAGGACTTCAAGAAGGAGCTTGGAAGGGACATCACAGCAAAAATTCAAGAGGATGATCCTCTTCCCGAGGGAATGTATGTGATGCGCTTCTCGAATCGATTATTCCGGATAACAGCTAACAAGGATACAGTGCCGGTGGAGTGTTTATCATTAGCGGAAGCGGAAAGATTGACATCGACAACACCTTCGAGGCCAGATTGAAGCTGCTGGAGGAGTCTGCTGCACCTGCGGTGCGAGAGGCACTATTCGGCAAGAACCCCAACCGCAAGTTCAACGACTAAACTCCCTCAACCGCCAGATATCTATATGGGCGCTTCTGCCTGTCTACATCAGCCAGCTTCGATGGGCGCATGGCTGAAAAGGCTCTTGAACTACCTGCGACCCGTGTTGTTGATCAGTCTGTGCTTTGTAGTTTAGAGGCCGTGTATCGTGTGTTTAACCTGTTTTGACTGATTTGGAACTTGGCCAGTGGTAGAATTGATTACATTTCAAAGACTTGTTTATCATTAAACTACATCTAGTGAATCTTGCATGCTTGGCCTCTGGACGTCTGGTCCTGTTGGTCCCCTTGCCCTCACTTGAGCTTTACAACGATAGTCTCTGGGTTACGGGTTTCTTTCAAGCCGTTTGTGTCTGATGTTGATTGCTTTGGCGCCTGTGCTAAGGTAGTCTCTGGGGCTTTTCGCAGGAAGTTCTTCATGTAGTTCTGTTGTTCGGGAAGAAAAAGATCCTGTTTTTGGCCTGGAATGTCAAAGATGCTCTTCTTAGCCTTCCGGCGAGTGCGAACAGAGTGTGCCAGTCGTTGCTCCACCCATTCTATCACACTCTTTGCTTCCGTGCGAGCAAGCTTCATCCCTGAGTCGTTAATCTTTCGCCAGATCTCTCGCAGCCTTACTGCGAGCTCGTCAATATCTTTGTTGAATTGTTTCTCGTGTTCTGGATCCTCGGATGGCGCGAACGAACCATCATCTACTGCGATGTTGAGGAGTAGAATATTGGCTTGCAGTTCGGCAAAGTCTGTTTTGGGCCCGACGAAAAAGTCGTTGTGGTCTAGTCTCTTGACGATTCCACGTATGGTCACCGTATCATCGGGATGGCAGCGGCCCAAAGCCGGATCATCGAACAGAAATATAACAGCGAGACGTCTTCTCAGTTCATGGGCCCTCGCCTTACTGAGGGGCAGACATGCCAGAGCATTCGTCCTGATGCACTGTGCCTTGATCAAGGTGTGCAATAGTGTACAGGTTTCGAAGCACTAATCAAATGTCAATAACTGTTTCCCACGCGATTTTAGAGCGCGACTTACGAATTTGTCCCAGCTAGGCTGAGGAATGGCCTCCAAAAGAATGCTGATGGTGATCTCGTAGGTAGTCAGAAGATTGATATCGTAGATCAAAAACTTGTCCATCGACATGCGTAGCAGCGCCTGTGATGCGTAGACAATAGAGTGTTCGGACATGTACGGTGATGTAGCTGCCAGGAGTGATAAGAAGGAGCTCAAAGATGACCAGTCGCGTCCTTCGTAAGGCTCAGCGCCGGGTTTTGATACATCCAACTCCGAGTCCCGTTGCCCAAGCTCAGAGGAGGCACCAAAGCGATACAGCAGCTCTTCTAGTCTCTGTGGCGTGATAGAATGCTCGATTAGATCTATGCAATTACTGAGCAGGTTGCAATATTCTTGCCTAACAAGAGATGATTTTTGTGCACATATGTCGTTCAAGATCCAGTCGAAAAGCTCTTCTGGTAACCCTCCTTGCAGCTGAAGAAGGGTGAGTGGCACACCGGATGCGAGATGCTGCTCACGAGTCTTCTGATCGCCCTTAGTCAACAACCTCCAGTGACCCTTGTTGAACTTCTTAGGGGCAGGGTTGGGTGGAGGCAGGGTGTAGTCTCTAGAGAAGAAGCAATACCGAAGTTCCGACTGGCCAGTCTCTGATCTCTTTACTGCTCGCATGACTTTCTGTGCATCTTGGCCAGTGTTGTTCTTGACAATACCCTCCATAACATCCAGTGACGTCTCATCTGTCATCATTTGTGCATCTGCCTGGTCGTCGAGATCTGAGAAAGCTTTCGCTCTCATCGAGCTTGCCGTAATAGCGTCGTCCTGGCGAGCATCCTTGGCTAGCGCTTTGAGGTCGAACTTGTGCTTGGGTATTATGGCCAAAGGAGATGTGCGAAACTCAACAGCTGTTCTTTTTGCATTTGGCGCGGCAAATAGGTTGCGGGCAGGAGACTGAGCCGCCTTTGCTGGTCGGCCTCGCCCAATGATGGTAGATATGTCCTCAAGTGAGTCGTCGGACGACGATCCGAAGTCATCTTCATCGTCTGAGGCTTGAATCACACGTTTTGGGGTTGGCGATAAGGTCTTCTTCACAGGGGTAGCCGCCTTTTGCTCCAGCGGAGATGAAGGTAACAGTGGAGAAGATGGCGGTTCTGGTGTTGAGGATTTGGTGGCTTTTCGTGTTGGTGATTTCGCCTTGGGCTTGAAGAAGCTCATAATATTGCCATTTTTGCTATTCTGCGACATATTGAACCCTGACTCGATGGTGAACAAGGTCCAAAAGTCAATATTCAGATAAATGTTACGAGTTTTTGATCTGATAAAGTTACCCGCAAGAGTAGAGACTGTGAAGCAGTCACAATGGAGTTGCCATGTTAACCGCGTTAATTGGTTTGGATTGAGACGCGTTTTGGCAGTGTAGGGTGAGGAACAAACTGTGGTAGGCAGTAGACGTGATCATGTGTGGCTAGAGTGGCTGTCAATTTCTTTGTCTACCTGTAGTACTGAATAACAGACTTCAGTGTCTTCCATATTGGTCGATATCCACGAGAATACAAACATTGGCAGTACTATCTATGTATGTATTGCATTTTGATCAGGATCGCAGTTATCCAAAGATATTTGAGCAACCAACGCCGCTTGCTTTATTGACAGGCACTCACTCTCACCCTACAGCGACTCAATCATCCCTGGCTGTGGCGCAGGCGCCTAAAGAATGGAATGAACAGTCTTGGTTTATGGCCCCTTTTCTCGAAACAAGAATTTCCAGAATAATCCCCGTCTTGGTTGGTCTTGGTCTTGTAGCCGACAGCACTGACCAGGTCTTTATTACGATACAAACGTACCTAATGTTGTTGTTTTTAGCTCAGAGGTTCGTGCCCAAGATACGCGGCGTCCATGGGGGACCAAGGCCAAGCCCAGTGAAGCCTCACTGTAGACTGCCTACTAAGGTAGGTAAGTAATTAATCTATCGTTGACGCATGCGCGTTTCGTGGTCAAGAAAAAGGGGGTTATGTGTTTTACTGCCAAATCTGCCGAGAAGACAATGATTAAGAGGGAGGATCGTCGGTTCATTCCAGCATCTTGTTCCTGAACCGCTGTACAAATCATGGCGCAGTCTCCGTACGGGTAAAGGCTCGTACATCGCCAAATTTGGGTTTGAATCCTTGTATTTGGTATGCGATCTGTCTCTGATCCCTGAAGAAGCTTACGTGCGTCTATTATCATTCCAACCTTGGCTTGTATTGCATGTGGGCCACAGACCTAATATGACTGTTTGGTTCATTATCAATCAACGTTAGCTGGTTTAATAATGCTCCTGTTTTTTCCCCTCGTTATTACGTTCAAAGGCCGCTTTTCCAATGGCATCGAAAATACGACACTGATTCATCTGCTAGTCCTCGATTGGGCTGACCAATTTGGGGCTGACAAAGCGTAACTTAGCGCTTCTTTTTTTATTATAGAGGGTTCCATGGCTCAGTCAGTACCTGTTGCCTCAGTGCCTGTACCTAACGATGGATCTAACGGGCCCATGGATCTTTTTAGCCTGGGATACCTGGAAGCGTGTACGAAAAAAAAGAGAACATGGAAAATGCTTCTTAATGTCGATTAAGTCAGTGTTTACGACGACTTAACTATCCCAGTGCTTGAACGTTGTAAGCCTAGCGGAGTAAACTCAGAATAAATCATTCTGCATGCTCATCACTTCTGGCATGTTTCATGCTCCATTGTGCCATGGATGATTCAGAACACATAGGCTGTTGAGCTTGACGATCTGGTCGTCGTGATTTCTGACTACTTACCTAACCCCTGACAGTCTCGTCATGGACTGGAAATTTGGACCTGCAAAAAGTACGTAGGCTCAAGAGAGGAGACCCCTAACAAGGGTCCAATGGAGTTGACGAAACAGGAAGCAAAGGGCATTAGAGTTCCCGAGCGGCACTGAATCACTGACTAGGTAGGTAGTACCTATGCATAAGGATTCAGGTTATGGAAGGGAGGACAATGTATGTATCTTTCTCTACTTGTTACTTGTAGGTATACGTGTTCCATGAGAGGAGAATACATGCAGAAAGCCCGATAATTGTGTATGTACGTACAGCTGGTATGTGTATACCACGAAGAGTCTTGAATGTAACGCTGCAGAGGCACAACATGCTTGTCTTTGTGTTCCCGAAAACTCTGTTGTAGCACACGCGGAAATAGCATCAACGGACTTGATCGCATTCAGCATCGAGTCAGGCTGAATCATGAAACGTCGATACTAGTGCCTTTCTACAATCTAATACCAAGTGGACCGTAGCCCGTCGGCTTCAGAGTAGTGACCAGGTATCCGTAGATACCACGGCCTCGCCGCTCCGGGTCGAAAGAGAACGGGTCAATGAGAATGAAAATGAGAGCAAAAGTGAAAGTACCCGCTCTAGTTTGCATATCGCATGTTTGTAAGCTCCGTTGACGGATTACGGTATAATCAGACAGCGACCGGCCGAGGCACGACACTTTTGGTTTCTAATAATCGCGGGAGAAAAAGGATGTGGCGCTTCCCTCGCTCGTAATTAAACTCCGCGAACCCGACGTCACAGAAGTAACTTACTATGTGGCAGCTAGTCCCTGCACATACAACAGTGTCGACGGGATCTACGGAACTCAAGAAGAAATAGTAGTATTGTATTTGGCGTCCAAGAGAGGAAGGCACTATCAAAATCCTCGTATAAGCACAAGAGACCAATTGGTAATTGTCGTAGACGACGAAAACATGAGTACGACACTGGACATAAAAGTTGAAAACAGTGTAAAGGAGACGTTATAAAGAGGTACACATACTGTACTCTTCGGGGTCGCGTCGGTTCTCTGAATGAGGCAGTTACGCGAAGATCTGAGAGGAAGCTTGTTGTTGCGTTGTAGCAGGTAATTAAGCATCACGAAATGTGGAGTGACATTTCCATTCTAATTACATAGGTAGGTATCTACCTAGTACTTCATCATTGTTCTCGCCAGGTCTTAGTCCAAAACGGCGAACAAGGGCAATCAACCTTGAACAAGAGCACTCAAGTAGTCATAGTCTTAGATCTTACTCAAGTTATAGCATGTCGACAGCAGACGGGACGATGTCGGATCTTGATGCCGCCAAGCGACTGAAACCCAGAAGGATCATCACGCAAGGTTGGAGAGAACAAAAGAGTGGAGGACCCCGTCTCGAAACATTGTCCCTGAGCGTCCCTTGGTGCTTGGCTCTGAGGTTAATGTCAGTTTTCGTTGCGCAACCTCCGTCCCCTGATACTCGCTAGGAGATTTGCACAGTCACCGCTCACAGCTGCTATGTACCTGCAAGTATAGTAAATGTATAGAAAATGACCCTACCCACCGTTGAGCTACCGCAAAGCCGTAGTTGGTATTAACGGCCGACCGTCAAGGGTTACTCACCAAACGACCAAACTCCGCCCTTCCTTGGCTTATTAAGTGACTAGGAGAATTATACATACATAGAATGAGGATAGCGTGATGACGACGTCGGTTAAAAAACCACATTCTCCAACTCTCACGGACTTGTCGGAATGGCCTTTCAAGACATACATCACGCTATCGATATCTACGGTGGTAATTATGACCACGGTCATCCGCGGACGAGTGCACTGCCCGTAAGCGGGGTCGATAAACGGAGGTAACGGAGCCAAGATCGTCAACTTCTACCTCTTGCTCCGAGATTTCCATTTACATACTGATATGGGTGAGATCTTGGGACACCATAATCGCTTATTATAGCCGTTGTAAAAACAAGCAACACATGCTCAGAGACAATCTTGACAAGCTCCTTGGCAAATTTAGACATGTCCTATTATAGGTTCCCCCTTTGCCAGGGGTATATTGATGCTTCAAGGGGGGCCAGCAAATGCCAGCCGGAGGCATGGGCAGCAACAGAGAGTGGGAAGATGCTAGCAAAACTCTTATAGGACCGAGTTTTCGCTTGACGCTTGGATAACAAAAACTCTTGGACTGACACGAATATATTGATGAGGTCTTTCAGCTGCGCAAGACGTTGCCCGTCAACATCGTCTTGGTGGTTGCGCATTCAACTGCTATGGTCTTTGTGGTATGTACCCTGCCAGACGGATCCCTGGACGACGAGGTTCCATTGCAGGTTCCCGTCTTTTCCAATTGGATTGAGCGAGACGCACACTCGACCTAGTTAGCGTCGGGGATCTGAAGCGCCCGCCAATGCCGCAACAGACATCCGAGGGAGGCTCCTATTAGGTTCCCAGGGCTGAGGTTTGAATTTGGCGTGATCTGGCTGACTTTTGTCACGCTGAATGATGATCGAATCGACTGTAGACAGTCAAGAGAAGAAGGGATAACGGGATAGATAGAGTTAAACCCGTGGCGCCAGTGTTAGCGGACGCGACCGATCAGTTGAATACCGTTGAGGACAACACGGTACCGGGCTGTTCAGTAGCCCGGTAAGGACTCTTGCAAACTCCCTACTGGTATGCACAAAGGCAGGAGGTACTTATCTCTGTACTGTCAGTGATACAACTGCTCCCCCAGGTAGGAAATTGATGTTCAGGCCAAGCCGACAGATCGTGTCCAGTCGTATTTGTTTGTTACACATGAGTGATGAACACCATATTTGGATGAACGAAGAATCGGACATAGGATTAGATTGGATGGATTACAACACTGCCTCTGGCAGGGCTGTACCGTCCTGTTAGAATGCAAAGCAGTCGGTAAAGTGAGGTACAGTAAGCATGAGTGCGAGACAGCACATTGCGATGCACTAACCATTTGTATGCAGGCGGGGAGCATAAAGGTAAAGCAGGACGAGATGACAGGGTACTTAAGGGGTACATTCCGGACAGAGCAGATGAGCGCGTCGGATGGGTCGGGAGGACGACTCCCACGCACACCCACCCACCG